>CM019699.1:42136267-42291267 GCA_009760885.1 Achatina immaculata
AAAGTGATGTAACTGCATTAAAATATATATTATAATTTCTACACTGAGGCCAAAATTCACATTCAATGGTTTCTTTAAAATGAAGAGAGTCGAACTTTTGTTGTTAACGCAAAATGAGTTATGAGAAGAATTTGACAGATATTGTGGCATTCTAGAAGTGAGATTTTCTTACCATTCATTTTAAAATGTTTTCTTTCTTCAAGCTCAAATAACAGAAATAATTCGCTAGAAATTCCGAAAGGTTGCAAAGAGGGAACTATTGCCTGGGACTGGCCCATGGTAAGAAATATATACTGACATCGTCTTGTACTCAGAGAACAGAATTAAGTGGCATGTTCCTGTATGTTTCTAGACTTCGTAGGTTTCTAGTTCAGCAGAAGCTTTCTCGATTTCGCTGCTTTTATACATGTGTCACAGGAATACACAGACTTAAAAAAAAGATTATTCATACAGAACAAAAACAAATAAATAAAAACATACGCGCAACTAAGAACATAAAAATATATCAGAAACAAAGAACTATGTGCAATAATATATATATATAGCAGCAAAGAACATGTATACAACAAAAACATAAGCAATAAGAAACATGTGTAACAAATAACATATTAGAAAAAAAATACCGTAATAAATACAGGAGCAACAAAGAAGTGTAACAAACATATGAGCAACCAAAAAAAGCATAGTTGGTCGGCACAAGTATTAGTCCAATGCAAGTATAATTTCATAATGTACTGAGCAGTTACAGACAGGCCTTGCCGCGGAACTGAAAAGTGGCTTTATCAAATACATTATATTTTATGTGAAAATTACGCGGTAACCACAATGGAAGGAAAGCTTGTTCAATTAACGCACACACGCGCAAAAACACACACACATACACTTGCATGCAATTTTCCAGTGTGACTGGGGCAAAACGTAGCCAATAAAATGCTAAAATCATTGTCGAAAATGAAAAAAAAAAGGTATGAATTAGTAACCGTTACAGGAACTGGAAAATATATGGGAAATTATCCTGCTATGACTTTTAAAAGTTTTATTTTAGTCTTTTATGACGCTTATTATTGTGAACTTCGATATATATCAATCATCATCATCATCAGGTGCCGTGCCGACTAGCGTTGGCTATTATGCTTCTCCAGAGTACACGATCCTTCATGCAGGCCATCAGCTCAGTTGGTGATCTCCTCTCACACCATCCTGTCAGACTGTCCACTATCAGTTCTCTTGGTCTTCCTCTTGATCTTCTTTCTTCTATTTTTCCTGTTGTTATAATATTTTCTTCTCATTGCATGGCCTATAAAAGTACATTGTCTCTCTCTTATTTTTTTTTTTTTGACAAGATTTTTTTTCTATCTCCAGTTCTTCTCATACATTCTTCAATACTTATTTTTGCCTTCCAGGGGATTCGCAACATTTTTCTAATAAACCACATTTCTGCTGCTTCCAATGATTTTTGTGCAGACTTGCCTATTGACCATGATTCACTTCCATATAACAAGATAGGTTCATTATGGCATTTTAGGACTCGTTTTCTAACATTCAAGGATGTGTCGGATAATATGTTTCTCATTCTCTGAAATGCAGTCTTTGCTTGGCCTATTCTGTTCTTAATTTCTGTTCTGCATTTCCCATCCGAAGATATTACTGCTCCAAAGATTTTGAATTTGTGCACCTTCTTTAGAATATTTCCGTTTAATTTTATACTGCAAGCTGGTGGATTCTATTTCTTAGATATAACCATAGTCTCTGTCTTTTTTGATGTTCAAAGTAAGACCTTTCTGTTCACTTCCTTTAGCGACTTTATCCTAGAGATTTCGCAGGTCTTATTGGTTCTCTGCTATCAATACTGTGTCATCAACATACCGAATGTTGTTAATATTGTATCCTCCAATTGTTATCCCTGGTTCTGTGATGATTGTTGTTAGAATATTCTCTCTATACAGAGAAAAAAGGTCTGGAGATAGTACACATCCTTGTCACACTCCTTGTTTTATAGGTTGATATTTTCCAATTCTATTTTCAACTTGAATTGCTGCTTCTTGCTGCCAGTATAGATGTTTTACAATCCTTAGGTCTTTGTCGTCTATATTGATGTCTTCAAACATTTTAATAATTTCATTATGTATCACCTTGTCGAATGCCTTGGTGTAATCAATGAAGCATAAGTAGAGATCTTTCTGTACTTCTAAAGCTCTTTCTATTAGTGTTCGTAAAGCACAAATGGCATTATATGTTCCCTTTCCTTCAACAAATCCAAACTGTTCATCTGCTATTTCCATTTTTATCTTTTTCCTTGTTCTTCTCATAATTATTCTCAGAAGTAGCTTCGTTATGTGACATGAGAGGCTGATAGTCTGGTGGTCGTCACATTCCTTTGCACCTGGTTTCTTTGGTAGTGCTATAGACGTGATTTAAGCAAGTCACAGGGCATATAACCACTGTTGTAAATGTCATTCAGTAACTTGGTTATTATTTTTATTCCTATCTCTTCTAGCGCCTCTATTTCTTCTATTGTTATATTATCAGGCCCAGTCGCTTTTCCTTTCTTCATGTGTTTGACGGCATCTATGATTTCATCTTCAAGTATTGGTGGTCCATCCCAGTTTTCAGTACCTGATGTTCGCAGTGTCTGATGGGTAGTTTGAATACGCACAGTGCAGCTCTCCGCCTTTAGTATAGTTGAAGCCAAAGTCCATAAACATGGACGCTATGCTGCGTGATTACACCATTGTCTAAGTACGCGCCATAGTGAGGCTTCTTTGGACAAAGAGATTGGAATCTGTTGAAATTCGTCGTAGGACACTGGCTCAGTGTGAAAATCAAAACAGCAGGACTTGACAAAAAATTTATGAATAGGTAGAAAAGTTTAAGGAGAACAAACAAATGTAACTGACGAAGTTCTATCTGGTCGTCCATCAACTTCGCCCACACAAGCCTAATATCGACGGGATGCAAATCAGAGAAGACCGACAGATAATGTTGCACATCTGAATATCAGCCATGGATCCTCGCATGCCATAGTGCATGATGGCTTGGGTTATCGTAAAATTTGCATAAGAAAGGTATCAAGACAGCTTTCTGATCTGCACAAGCAACAGCCCGAGGAGGTTGTAACTTAGTTCCTGAAACGTTATGATAAAAACCCGAGTGTTTTTGGAATGGACTGCTACCGGCGATGAGAGATTTGTTCGTCACTGTGAACAGGAAAACAAGAAGTGGAAACAGCCATCTTCTCCAGAAATTCAAACACTAGCCATCTGCTAAGAAAATCATGCCGATCTTCTTTTTCTGGCCAATTTTTACGAAAATTAACAAACAGTGAACAGTATAACGTTTTGAGACATTGAAATTTTCTCAGTAAAAGAAGAGGAGTCCTGCTCAAAACACTCCTGCTTCATTATGATAATGTATATCCTCATGCAATGGTCGCAACGGCTGAGACACTGAAACAGCTGCAGTTTGAATATCTTCCTCATCCTCCTCAGATCCCTTATCTTTCACCATGCGATTATCACGTGTTCGGTCCACTTACAAGGCGTAGCAGGTTCTCCTCTGATGATGAGGTTACAGAAACTGCAGATCTGTATATAACTGCATTGTTCATTTGCTCACAGCTACTAATCCATCATATACGCTGAGTGTACCAAGATACTGAGTATGTTAAATTTAGTATGTCTGTCTTTATGAAGTAGCAAATACATGTAACTTGCAGTGTTCTTACAGGGCGTCCTTGCCATGCATCTCTCTCAGCCTGGTCAGTCATTCTCTCTGTGCCTGGTAGCAACATCATTAACAATATTAGGTGAACTGCACGAGGTGACCGCTGGAGTGAGCAAACAGATTCCACTGCCCACAGAAGGTTTTTAACAAGTTTTCTTATTTTTAAATTTGTTGTTTGGGAGCAAAGTTAGGTCTGCTAGATAAAATGTGTCAAGACTGGAGCCAGATAACTGGTAGAATGACTGTGTCAAGATTGAAATCACATAATTGAATCTGGTCATGACCCTATCCACACATTTACAGTGATCCTAGTAAGAAATTTGTGCTTCTTTGACCTAGCTAACCCTAGGGTGGGGGACTTTACCAAGATACCTTTTTCATAAGTTCACATGAGGACATCAAACCACCGTAACCCACTCCCCATCCTACACGCTTCAAGATCATTATATTAGAATACACAATGTAGGATATGAGATATTATTAAATCAAACAAAAAACTTTATTTCTTATTAGACGATCAAACAAAAAGTTTTGTTTCTTATTAGGAGATCAAATAAGAAGTGTTTAAGAATATTTGGCATAATTCGCTACAAGAATAGTAAACTATGGTGATGTTGCCAGGCTGTTGCTATATGCATGTGTTTTCTGTTTCCTCATTTCTTATTTACACAGAGTCCATCTCTGTATGGTATAGTTCTTTTCCAAGTCTTCTTAGTTTTTATGACAGATGGAAAAATCTCTTATGAAAGACTTATATGCATTCTTTTATCTTCTCTTTTTATTTAATCCATGTAAAAGTTCACCATATTTGATATTTGGGATCATCAAGATCATACCTAAAATATGAAGAAAATGGAAGGCAATGGACAGGTCATAAGGACTAGAGACTACATACAATACTTTCCCAAAAACTGTTGTAAGAATCAAACTTAACTACTGCCTCATGCAGACCTCATAACACTTGTTTAGTGGCCGTAAACTGGAAGATTATTTTTGTTTCCTAAAGGTGTTGCTCTATTTTTTTTGCTCTTAAAAAAAATTAGTGAGTATAAGTTTTGATGAAAACCACCCAATGAACCTCAGAATGAAAGGGCTAGGAAGAGGCAGGCTAAAATGATCTAACTTCACGGAGAGAGGAAGAGCCAGACTAAAATGATTTAACTTCACTGAGAGATCTAAGGCAATGATAAGAAAACAACCTACATCCATTGAAGCTAGCCATAAATCACTCTGCTCCTAGGCACAAATCAAATGTGGAAGAAACAAAAGCTTTGAGCTGAATGAAAACATCAAAGGGATAGGAAACAAAAATAATCTGACAGACAAGAAAAGGAAACTACTGGCCATCAAACATATAGAGGAAAGCTTCCCAGCCAGCACCGGGACCTGCATTTGCACAGATGGGTCATCTACAAATATAACAGAAAATGGTGGCAGCAGGATCTTCATTGAACTAACTAATCAGGAACACAGAGAAATATCAATACCAATGGGAAATTATCCAGCAGTTACAGAGCAGAGGCAGATGTCCTCAAAGCTGCAGCAGAAGCTGTCATGCAAGAACAAAATATCAAAGAAAATATAATGTTTCTCACCAACGCAAAGTTAGTAATAACAGCACTAACGAGTCACAGAAATAATCACTGACCTACGAACAGAAATGCTCCAGCTACACATGACAGATAAAAGGGATGACGACTGCAGTAAAACTGGTTTAAATAAATAAGGTAGACAGAGGTGTATTGTGCAGTTTTACAAAGTGAGGGAGAGAGTGAGTAAGGTGAGAAAACAACGAATAGAAAGTATGAGAATTTATAAATGAAAAACATACAACATCCGATATTTCGGCGTGAGCCTTATTCGAGGATACATACACAACGAAACAAAACCACGAAGAACTTATCTGAATGTGTCTTCCTCCAAGTAGGAAACAGAAATGTGTGTGGTAGAAGGGAGAAGGAAAGACCACGCTACCTCCAAACAAAAGATACCCAATAGAGCCAATCGTAAAGAAGAGGTGGAGAGAGAGGAGAGGAGAACAAGTGGGAGAAAGGGGTGGGGGGAAGGCAATAGAAACATGATAGCCGCTGGAGGTGTCGGGGGGGGGGGGAGGGGAGGGGAAAAGAAGGGAGGGAAAAGGGGACGCGGAGAGATAATGAATGAAGAACATAAACACCTGCAGGGAGAAAATGTGAAACTGGTGAATAGGACAAGACCAATATGTTGGCATAGAAGAAAATAGGGTGGTGGTAGGGAGGGGTAGCATAGAGAAAGAACGTAGAGTTTTTAAAAAAGTGGAAAAATAAAGAAGTTATAGAAAGCTGAAGACATTGTTAATTCCAGCTGGGTGGAGACAGCCAGTCTGGAAAATAAGGCGCTGTTCTAGGACCCTCCGAGATCGTACATCAGCAGAACAAGAGCGGATCGCACTAACAGAAATGTCCTTTTTACCCCTATGGTTGCCAAGGCAAAAATATTTAGCCATAGGTGTCTAGGCCCTCTTAGAAATATAACTGAGATGCTGGCGAAATCGATCTCCTTACCGTAAGCCAGTCTCCCCTATGTACTTCAAACCGCAACGTTTGCACATGATAGCATAAATGACATTTCGTGAAGTACAGGTGAAACCCTCCTGAACTGATAGCGTGGACTTAGGGAAGGAGATCTGGCTAGCCTCGACAACAAACGGACAAGTGTTACATCTACGGCGTCCGCAACGTCTGGTACCATAAAAAGTGTCATCTGTCTTAAGATGACTACGAATTAAAAGGTTCCTGAGGTTCATGTTCCGTATGTAGGCCACCAATGGGGGTTCCCCAAAAAGTTCACGCGTCTCAGGCTCGGTCTGGAGGAGATGGAGATGGCGAAACAGTATGTTTTTAACTGCTAAGCTATGAGGGTGGTACGTGAGTACTAGTTTCACTCTGTCCGAGCTACAGTGCGGTTTAGGGGTGAGGGCTTGTTGCCGCGATATATGGCTAATGCGGTTCCAAGATGACGAGAGAACGTGTTCTGGATAGCCGCGTTGACGGAAGAAATCTAGCATTTTATGGCCTTGATCCTGGAAATCCAAATCCTCCTTACACAAACGTCGCAACCTAAGAAGCTGGGAAAAAGGAATAGAGTCCTTACACTATCTGGGATGGGAGGAAGAGTACAGGAGGTAGCTGTGAGAGTCTGTAGGTTTATAGTGGATAGAATTAGTAAGCCCGAAAGGGCCGATAGTGACGGCAATGTCAAGAAAGTTAGCGGAAGTAGCAGAGATATGGGAGGTGAAAGAAATGACAGGATTGTACTCCTTAACAAAACTGATAAAGTTGTTAAGGTCTTCCTCTGGCATTGATGTGACTCCAATGCCGTCATCTATGTAGCGTCTATAGAAGGCGGGAAAAGGGCCTCTAAAGGCTCTCAGAACCTTGTGTTCGAAGCGGCCCATGAACAGACACGCGTAGCTGGGGCCCATCTTGGTACCCATGGCTACACCACTAATCTGGTCGAAGTAAAGGTCATTGAATTCAAAAGAATTGAGTTGGAGGACAAGTTGTGTAAGGCGCAGAATAGTAGACGTAGGAATAGAGGGATTGCGTCTTTTGTTCGGAAAGAACTTGACGGCCTGAAGTCCCTGATCATGTGAGATGGATGTATATAAGGATACTACATCAAGGGTGAAGATACGGTAGGTGTGACCAGGCAGGAGTGTAAGGGTCTCAAAAGTAATGAGAGCATGATTGGTGTCCTTAAGATAAGTGGGTAGACTAGTGACAAGAGGTTGAAAGATGCTGTCAAGAAAGTCAGAGATTTGTTCCGTAGGGCAGGA
Source organism: Achatina immaculata (assembly GCA_009760885.1). NCBI lineage: Eukaryota > Metazoa > Mollusca > Gastropoda > Stylommatophora > Achatinidae > Lissachatina > Lissachatina immaculata. The sequence goes on from CM019699.1 coordinate 42,143,808, forward strand.
ACAAGCAGACACTATGGGCCTTCCTGGGTTGCCTGATTTGTGAATCTTAGGGAGTAGATAAAAGGATGACTTCCCTAAGCGCTGTCGCGGATGTGAAGACGTGTAGCCGAGGGAGAAAGACCAGACTTGGTCTTGAGGATGAGTTCGTTGATCGTGTCACGAACACGGTGGTTGTTGACCAGAGTCGGATCTTGAGGGCGAGAGGCATAAAATTTAGTGTTGCTCAGCTGGCCCATGGCCTCCTGGATGTACAATTCTTTCTTCCAACAAACAATGGTCCCGCCCTTGTCTGCACTCTTGATCACGATATCACGCCTGCGCTGGAGTTGAGAGAGTGCGCGCTGCTCCCCGGGGGTCAGGTTAGAGTGTCGTACACGGGGAAGGCGAAGCTTTCGGATTTCGTAGAGAGTGTGATCAATGTAGAGGTCCAAGCACGAGACGCTCCTGCTGAAGGTGTCCAGGTGGATGGTTGTTTGGAGAAGCGAGAGAAAGGGTCATCATCGGAGGTGGATTGGGTTGGGACGCGTCTTGGAAATGGAACTTTAAACGCAGTCTGAGATAGAAACGGTGGACGTCTTGAAGGAGTGAGAACTGGTCAGCAGAAGGACGGAGGGGAACAAACTGTAAACCTTCCCACAGGACAGACAATTGATCAGCCGAAAGAGGAATGTCCGGAGGGATACAAACCACCTTAGTGGGGGCAGAAGCGGTGGTGGGTCTGGGAGAAGCTGTAGAGGGACGGATAGCAGAAAGCGTGGCAGTTAAAAACATACTGTTTCGCCATCTCCATTTCCTCCAGACCGAGCCTGAGACGCGTGAACTTTTTGGGGAACCCCCATTGGTAGCCTACATACGGAACATGAACCTCAGGAACCTTTTAATTCGTAGTCATCTTAAGACATTTTATGGTACCAGACGTTGCGGACGCCGTAGATGTAACACTTGTCCGTTTGTTGTCGAGGCTAGCCAGATCTCCTTCCCTAAGTCCATGCTATCAGTTCAGGAGGGTTTCACCTGTACTTCACGAAATGCCATTTATGCTATCATGTGCAAACGTTGCGGTTTGAAGTACATAGGGGAGACTGGCTTACGGTAAGGAGATCGATTTCGCCAGCATCTCAATTATATTTCTAAGAGGGCCTAGACACCTATGGCTAAACATTTTTGCCTTGGCAACCACAGGGGCAAACAGGACATTTCTGTTAGTGTCATCCGCTCTTGTTCTGCTGATGTACGATCTCGGAGGGTCCTAGAACAGCGCCTTATTTTCCAGACTGGCTGTCTCCACCCAGCTGGAATTAACAATGTCTTCAGCTTTCTATAACTTCTTTATTTTTCCACTTTTTTAAAAACTCTACGTTCTTTCTCTATGCTACCCCTCCCTACCACCACCCTATTTTCTTCTATGCCAACATATTGGTCTTGTCCTATTCACCAGTTTCACATTTTCTCCCTGCAGGTGTTTATGTTCTTCATTCATTATCTCTCCGCGTCCCCTTTTCCCCTCCCCTCCCCCCCCCCGACACCTCCAGCGGCTATCATGTTTCTATTGCCTTCCCCCCACCCCTTTCTCCCACTTGTTCTCCTCTCCTCTCTCTCCACTTCTTCATTACGATTGGCTCTATTGGGTATCTTTTGTTTGGAGGCAGCGTGGTCTTTCCTTCTCCCTTCTACCACACACATTTCTGTTTCTTACTTGGAGGAAGACACATTCAGATAAGTTCTTCATGTTTTTGTTTCGTTGTGTATGTATCCCCGAATAAGGCTCACGCCGAAATATCGGATGTTGTATGTTTTTCATTTATACATTCTCATACTTTCTATTCGTTTTTTTCTCACCTTACTCACTCCCTCCCTCACTTTGTAAAACTGCACAATACACCTCTGTCTACCAGCTACATATGCAGTTTGAAAAAGCAGTAATGCAGTGGATCCCATCAAAAGAGTATGAATGCAGTGGATTCCGTCGAAAGAGTAGTAATGCAGTGGATTTCATCAAAAGAGTAGTAATGCAGTGGATTCCATCCCATTGTGGTATACTTGGAAATGAAATGGCAGACATCCTAGTGAAAGAAGGAGGCAAACTACCACAGACAGACACCAGTATGTTATTTGAGGAGGCCAAAACATTGATAAATCTCAGCCACAGGAACAAATGGGAGAAAGAGCAGCCAGACCAGCAAAGAAATTGTGCCTACTACCAGCCAAACAAAGAAGGGCAAGTCATTATCTTGAGGCTACGTAACTGGCACAACAGGTTAGCATACCATCCGTACAACAAACTCAAGATAGGATCAACTGATGAGTGTGCATGTGACACCAATAAGATGACAGCAGACCACATACTGAAAGATTTCCCAATATATGAAGAGCAGAGAGGGCAAATATGGCAAAATACGCCAGTCCTAAATAAACTGTATGGGATATCCACACCCTCCAGATGACCACCAACTACTTCAAACATATACAAGTCAATGTCTGAAAATGTTTGAAGAAGAACATCTTAACATTTGCATGGACACTTCATACTGCTGTAATTAGCTTGATATCATCATATTTTGTCATTTACTTTTCTTATTTTATGGCTCTTTCAGTTTCTCCTTTCATCCACATTTAATTACTTTTCTGATTACTTTGTTTTTATATTTCATATGTACTTATCTTTTTTTTATAAATGGAAACCTAGGTAACTCTGCATGCACTGAAGCAGCTGAAGGTGAGGCTGAGTTGCTAGTGAGTGCCCCCAGCAATCAGTTGTACATAACCTTCTTTGATTACAAGATTGTCACCAAATGACATGGGGGCTGGTTTGTCAGGATCCAACTGCCCTCATTTTTGCTTGGACATCAAACTTGAATTTAATCATCTCTGAACATCAAACCTGAATTTAATCAACTCTGGACATCAAACTTGAATTTAACCAAGTAGAAACAAGCAAGATTTAGGTTTTAAATCATGGGATGGAAATATGTTTGTCACTTGATGAGAAGAAATGATCAGAGAATCCCAAAACAAGCTATCAAGTGGAACACAACAGGCTAAAGAAAAAGAGGCAGACCGCGTGAAACTCTGAAGAGGACATTGCTAAGAGAGTCCAAATTAACAGGCATAAAATCCTTTGATGAGGTTGAAAGATTCGCCGAAGACAGGAAAAATTGGCGAACTACTTTGCAAGCCCTATGTGACATTTAACAGCACAGAAAGGATATAAGATATATACGATAAGATTGTTTTGTGAATAGTTTGGAGTTTGCTATACTGTGTGTTATTTATAAATATTAAAAATATTTCAAAGATTTATAGAAAAAAAATTAGTAATAAATTGTGACAGTTTTGGACGGAGATAATTTGGCAAGTGCCACATGTTGCATTTGCATATATATATATATATATAAAAGCCATTCACGTGAGTAATATTTCCACAAATAATCTATCACAGAATAATGAAAAAACTGAGAGAAGGAAGGGGGGAGGGAGAAGGAGCGCACGTGGAGAAATCGATTTTTTATACCATTTATTTTGTAAATAAGCAGAAAATAAGATAGTCTATTCAAAAGCAGACAATTTTGTGTTTGTCTTTTGTGAATCCTCACTGACATGATTAAAAAAATAATATACATTAGTGATACAAACACACAGAAAAAACAATTGTGTGAATCATGAAAATCACTTCCTTCCCTTATATCTTTTGTAAATATTAGTGGTAACAATTTTCAAAAGTAGAAAATTTATTTTTACAAAATGTTGAAAGCCATAGGATCAACGTGACAAATTTGTATCACGCTTAGCTACATGACTTTCTGATATCACAAACAGTATCAAGTTTACCTACCTCACTTTCTAATATCATAAACAGTATCAAGTTTACCTACATCACTTTCTGATATCATAAATAGTATCTAGTTTAGCAACATCACTTTCTGATATCACCTACAGGCAAAACAAATTGTCCTACCTAATGAATTTTGCATTGTACTGAAATCGTTGATAAACATATATATTAAATTGTTTATAATATTTGTATTCCAAGTCCCTCAGTGGCATCTTTCTCCTAATTGTTACTTTGGTAAGGTTATGTCATTGTTCTGGCTGTTGTTACACCGAGAGATCACATCATTCTAACGGTTGCTGTTACACAGATTACATCATTCTAATGGTTGTTGTTATACTGAGAGATCACATCATTCTTCTGGTTGTTGTTACACTGAGAAATCACATCATTCTACTGGTTGTTGCTACACTAACAAATCACATCATTCTACTTATTGTTGTTACACTGACAGATCACATCATTCTATTGGTTGTTGCTACACTGACAGATCACATTGTTCTCCTGGAAGAATATCACATCCTCCTCAGAGATGTAGACTCAAGTCACTGTAAATACCTAATTTTAACATATAGAACTGCATGTGACTTGTGACTTGACATTTTCAGTCAGCAGGCAAAGCAAAGTAGATGGATGGCATAAAAAAGAATGATTTATATCACTAGTTAATAAAACATCACTTGCATGCCATAATAAACACATCTTGTAGACAACGATGTGAGATTCAAGGAAGATAATTCAGGTTTAGATCTGTGTAAAAGTTTTCAAAATACTGGAGAGGTGTTCATTTGTTTCTGTCTAGCATTACAGTATTGAACAGTTAACTTAGTGTGAGGTCTGCAGTCTAAAAGTTGCATGTAACAGAATCTTTTTTCTTGCTAGAATTAGCCATAAATAGATAGCTATAACTAGGTATCTCTTCTTCTTATTCAGCTTTCTGAGCCATTAAGGCTCATTGCTAAAGATAAAGTTCATCTCCATTCCTCTTTATTCCTAATCTTCTCTCTCCAGTTAGTGACACCAGTTTCTTTTAAATCCACTTCTATGTTGCCTTTCCATCTCTGTCTTGGTCTACCCTTTGGTATTGTTTCTCTCATCTCTTGTGCATGCATAATTTTCATTTGTCTGTTCTCTTCCATTCTTTCTACATGGCCCAACCACATAGTCTGTTCAGTTTCAAGACATTCATAATTCACTGGGATTTAAATAAGTTCAGTGTTCTTTCTAACTCTCAATTCTCTACTGTTGGTTCCTTTATGGGCACAAAGATTCTTCTTAGGATCTTGTTAAGATCTGCAATTGTTGTTCATCTTTCTTTGTTGTACTCCACATTTCTGATCCATACATGACAGCTGGTCTTATTATAGTTTTGTAGATTGTTATTTTGGTGTTTAGGGACAGGATTTTGGATTTTAACAAGTGTTAGAAGGCAAATCATATTTTGTTCCCTGTCTGTACTCTGCTTTTTCTTCGCTTACTATACTGCAGCTGTTGAAAGTTGTGCCTAGATATTTCTACGTTTCTTTGATCATATCTCCAACATTTATATAATCTGGATCATTCTGCCTCTGGTCTCTTGATATCTTCATATGCTCTGTCTTATCTTGGTTAATGGTCATGCCCACTTTTAGTGCCACATCTCTCAGGTGTAAGCAAGTACTGATGACTTCTTGCATAGGTATCTCTAGTTTTATAAAATCATTCAGTGGTGTTTGTGAATAAGAGCTGTTAGCAGTCTTTGTTGTTAGAGAGTTGACATGTTACCACCAAAAGTAATACTTACTGTTAAGTGAGTAATGTCAGTTACATAATTTTTACTAGAGGTGTTTAGTAAATATTGGATATTGTGATAGATGATATTTTATATGAAATTGTGATTAAGCTCAGCGTGTGTGCCCATTTATGTGGTAATATGTAAATACACCACGATAACATGTGGTTACATTATCAGTTTGATCTATGGACATGAAATGACTTCAGATTTGACTCGAGGCTGCATGCAAGGATTTGAGACTTGATTGGAGGCTGCATGCAAGGACTTGGCTTGACTTAGGACTGCTTTCAAGGACTTGGACCTTGAACTGAGATTTGAAGGTAGCAACTTGAGACTTGACCTGATACTTGCCATAAAGGACTTGAATACAGCTCTGCCTTCACCTGGTTGTTGCTACCCCAGATAGATCACATCATCCTCTTGGTTGTTGCTACCTTGGCATATCATATCATCCTCTTGGTTGTTGCTACCTTGGCATATCATATCATCCTCTTGGTTGTTGCTACCTTGGCATATCATATCATCCTCTTGGTTGTTGCTACCTTGGCATATCACATCATCCTCTTGGTTGTTGCTACCTTGGCATATCATATCATCCTCTTGGTTGTTGCTACCTTGGCATATCATATCATCCTCTTGGTTGTTGCTACCTTGGCATATCATATCATCCTCTTGGTTGTTGCTACCTTGGCATATCATGTCATCCTCTTCATTATTGTAATTCTAGATGGATCACATTCTCACACTGGTTGTTGTAATGCCGACACATCACATTCTTGTCTTGGTTATTGTAACCCCAGATGGTTTTCCCCTTTCTCACATTTCCATGAAATCAAAGACTAAGCTAACAGAATCAAAGTTACTCAACTATGAGGCACCTACAATGTGTCTGAATGTGACTCAGTTTTAACCTTCTAGTTTAATGCCAAAGCCAGTAATGAACATGTTTATGACAGTAATGATGAATACAAGGACCATTGTGACATAGTTCAAGTGAGAAGTGATGCGATTCTCCTGGTAGTGCTGCTTTCTCCTTTGAACAGAATTACGGATCTGGTCTTGATTGGCAGAGGTTGTTCCTTTTGAAGCTTCCATGATCTGTAGAATGTAGAATGTAGAATGTAGAATTTAGAATGTAGAATGAATCAGTCCATCAAAATTTGTTCTTTTTTATTTGGATAGAAATAAACCTCAAACTATATTTTGATTATTATCAATCAATAAACTTGGCAGATAGTCAATAACACAAACATCCTCATGTCACACAAAGATTATCTCAAAAAAAAAAAACATAATCATACTCAAAGAGATGATCTCAAAGACAAAAAGGGTCAGTTGTAAATAAACAATACCAAACAGAAATAATCAGTTTCAAACAAAAAATCATCATCATCAGGTTCCATGGTGACTGGCGTTGGCTATTATGCTTCTCCAGAGTACACGATCCTTCATGCAGGCCATCAGCTCAGTTGGTGATCTCCTCTCACACCATCTCGTTAGACTGTCAGTATCATTTCTCTTGGTCTTCTTCCCTCTATTTTTCCTGTTGTTATAATATTTTCACTGCCCCCACTTCTAATTGCATGTCCAGTGAAAGTACATTGTCTCTCTTTTTTTTACAAGATTTTTTTATATCTCCAGCTCTTCTAAAACATTTTCCATTAGTTATTTTTGCTGTCCAGGGAATTCACAGTATTGGTGGTCCATCACAGTTTTCAGTACCTGGTGTTATTTCTGGTCTTTCTCCTCCATATAGCTCACATATGTATTCTGTCCACCTGTCCACAATGTCTTCTTTTCCCATTAACATTTTACCTTTTTTGATTTCAGGCATCCTGTGGTATATTTTGTCTTCCTGCCTGTGAGTTCACTAATTCATTTGTGCATGTTTTTGCTGTTTTTATTATTGGAGTCATCTTTTTGTCTGCACTGTTCATTTAACAGCACTTCCTTTGTTTTCTGCATTTGCATCTTATTTCTTTGTTTATCTTGCTATTTTTAAAAAAATTTTTACTCCTTCTCTTGTCCATCAGTCCCAAGATGTTATCTGTCATCCATTTATTCTTGGGGGCTTCTTTTTTTGGTGATATTATCTCCTTAACAGTTTGGTGGATAGAATCTCTTAACATTGCCCATTGTTCATCTATATTATTTATCTTTGCTATAGCATTGTATCTATTTGTTATAATAACTCCATATTATTCTCACAGTTCTTGGTCATTTTTAAGAAGTTCTGTATTCAGTTTCATGTTTCTCACTTTTCTGCATATTTTCTTTAGCTTTATTCTAATTTTTCCACAGAGTGGGTCATGGTCACTATTGCAGTCAGCTCCTGGCATGGTTTTTGTTGTCAGTAATGCATTCCAGAATTGTTTGTTGATTAATACATAGTCTATCTGGTTAAAAGTCTTTTTGTCTGGGCTACACCAGGTTGCCAGTCTTTGGGGATTTTGTTTAATCCAGGTGTTTCCTACAACCATACTATGTATTTTTCTCCATTCAATTAATTTACTATCTCTGTCATTCCTCTCCCCCAGTCCATAATCACCAACAATGTCTAAGTTCTTCCTTTACCAACTTTGGAATTAAAATCTCCCATGACTATAGTGACTTCATGTGACTTTGTGTGTTTCAGGGCTGTCTCTGTATCATTATAAAATAGCTGTACATCCTCTTCAGAACTATCAGCTGTTGGAGCATACACTTGTTTAATATTTATGTTTGCTAGTTGTCCTTTAAGTTGGGCTAGTAGGACTCAGTCCGAGATGTTCAAATATCCCACAACTGCCCTTACTGTTTGCTTGTCAAATATTATTCCTACTCCTCTTTCATGTTTCTCACCTCCTGGATATATTATTGTATATGTATTCCCTGCACCTGTCTATCTAACTTCACTCACTCCTAGTATGATGATCTTCATCCTTTCCATTTCCCTTTTTACGTTTTCTAAAACAAAAAATGCCAAACTCCTCAATAAACAATCAGTCTATAAACAAAAAATTCAAGACACAAAAAAAAAAATTATTCCAAAAGTGATAACTCCAACAAACACAAATAATCCTAAATATTTATTTTCTTTGTATTTTTTACTGTATGAAGTAGTTTTATCAAAATGTGAATGTTAAAACAGTTAACAAATATTTGATTACTCAAAAATTTGATTGTGCAGATTTTCGCAGTGTGGCTAATTTCATTTTTCATTCATGACTTTTGTGATGTGAAGGTAGATTAAGTTTTCCTGTCTTTGACCTATGGAGACCATACAAAGCAATATCACCTCAGCCAAGAAATAAGAACAAAAAACCAGAATTCTACCAACTGAAGGCTACAGCCAACGACATTCTCAGAACAGGACCAAGCTCCGTTCATGTACTGACACCACTTACTTCTCGTAAAGTCTGAAAATAATCATCCCTTTGGTGCTGGTCACTTTCTCTCATCCAAATGACAAATATGAGAAGTGCAAAGAGCAACTGGAATGCTAACGAGACCACAACCATGGTGACCAGCAGAACATAGTACTCCATCTTGTCACCTGAGAGTGGGACATTTTGATCATGGCATGAAGTTCATGTTATTGTTATTTTATTATTTCATTTACAGGCAGCATTATCATCACTGCCACTATCATCATCATCATCATCATCATCATCATCATTAGTTTTTAAAACACCTGGTTGTATACATTCAATCCTGACAGTTCAAAAGATTGCTCTTGCTAGGCTGTATGTAACGTTTAGCATAGACAGCTATGCAGACTGACACTATGTTTACCACAGACAGCTATGCAGACTGACACTATGTTTACCACAGACAGCTATGCAGACTGACACTATGTTTACCACAAACAGCTATGCAGACTGACACTATGTTTTCAGGTGTAGTACCCAGCTGCAGATGTGAAGTACTCAGTTTTACAATTTGGTTGACTGGAGAGCAACAAGAGCCAGTCCACATCCTGAACCCTTTGCTTGAGTAGTCATCGTACTAAAATTCTGCTAGTCTTGTGTGTTTTTTTTTTTTTGTGCTGAAGAAAATTTCTACATATTTTTGTCATAAAAAACTTAATTTTGTTTTGCAAATATTTTCATTATGCTTAAAACTTACAAACAAAACAACTTAAGAAATGAAGCTGCTTGCAACTTTCAACCTCTAGCCACAAATGGAAAACCTTACATTTCTTTTCTCTCTAGACACTTCAAAACCTTACAAAATGTATAAACTACGAAAAAAAGTAGGAACACCTTTATTAATGTAACAAGCACATAGTTGTGACATTTTGGTTTTCACCTTAATCATGCAAAAACACACAGGATGAAGAAGTAGAAAAAGAAGATAAAATATAAATTCACATGAATGCTATGCAAAAAATAGGAATGGAAAAAATAGAACAAAATAAAATAAATGGAGCACATGGAGCCGTGACTAATAAGAAGCTGTGACTTGTAAGAAGCCGTGACTAATAAGAAGCTGTGACTTGTAAGAGGCTGTGTCCAGAATTACGTATGGTGGAGTGTTTAAATGGAAATTTGTGATGTGTAATAGATGGGTGGGGGACCACAGAAAGGAGAGAGAGTGATACAGTGGTAATCTATCTGGGAAGAGATGGAATAGATGATTGTAGCTGGGTTGTAATGTGATGTCATGAGGAAATTCTGAACTATGTGTTGTGAGTGAGAAAGGAGTGGAACTTAATGCAGAGGGAGTATGATTGTGGAATATGATTACCATTGTATCACTCTCTCTCTTTTACACCCCCCCCCTCGTCTTATGAGCCACCTATAACACATCACAAGTCTCCATTTAAACACTCTCTACATTCATTATATGCAGTTCTGGACACATCTTCTTACAAATCACAGCTTCTTATAAGTCACAGTTAAGTGCTCTATTCATTATTTATTTTACTTAACTGTATTTTTTTTATTCCTATTTTTTACATAGCATTCATGTGAATTTATATTTTATCTTCTTTCTCTGCTTCTTTGTCCTGTGTGTTTTTGTATTATTAAGTTGAAAACCAAACCATCACAACTGTGTGCTTGTTAATTAATAAAACTGTTCCTACTTTTCTTCCTTGTTTACACATTTTGTTTATCACAGCCTTGCTGCAGTGGCCTCATGTAAAAAAAAGGTAAAGGTGATCCTGTCATGCCTTAGAGGCACATAGGGATATGGTGTTAATGCCCATATTTTCCTTGACCTGTCAGCACACTAGAGGGTGATGTGGTCAGTATCACACCTGGCCGCCTTTCTTTCCCCAACTCCAGAAGACGTCGGGTACCCATTTCTACAGCTGGGTGACTGGAGTGCTTCCGGCCAGATTCGAACCCCCGACCTTCGCCATGAGAGACCAGTGCACTAACCACTTCGCCACACGCTAATTATTCATGTGTTGTAAAACTTACTTTTTTTTCCCCTAGACACTGCAAAACGTTATATTTCTTTTCTCTCTAGACACTGCAAAAATTTACATTTTCTGTCAACAGTGAATACAAGGTCCAACAATTAAGTAATGAGACTAACTACATAAAAAATGAAATAAACAACAGTTGAAGATATAACCTGTATTTTATTCAAAGTAAGCCCCTCGTGCACTGATACAGTGAGTGGCACAATCTAACAAACACTGGAACGGCCTCTGTAGTTCTTCTTTTGATATAGCCCTTAAACTCGATTTTATGGCCCTTTGGAAGTCGTCAGTATCATCAAAGAAGCATCCTTTCAATGGTAACTTTAATTCTGGGAATAGGAAATAATTGCAGGGAGACAAATCTGGGGAATAGAGTGGATAGTTGAGAACACACACTTGTTTTCTGGGCCAAAAATTCCTGTACAACTACCGCCTGGTGAGCCGGTGCATTACTGTGAAGAAGGAAAAAACTGCCAGGTGTTGAATACTCAGGTCGGACTCAGAGAATCCTTTTCAATAGGCATTTCAAAATATTTAAATAAACTTTGGCAGTGACAGTCTGTCCCTCTGGAATAAATTCTTTGTGAATAACTCCTTTGCTGTCATAGAAGCACACCAACATTGTCTTCACTTTCGACTTTTGAAGACAAAATTTTTTTGGCTTTTGGTGATGATGATGACTTCCACTGAGCACTTTGGCGTTTAATTGTCGGATCATAACGGAAAATCCCATAACGGAAAATCCATGTTTCATCCTCTGCAACATTCAAATTTAAGAAATGTTTACTTCTGCGACATATTTTGGTGATGTCTTTTGCTTACTCAACACGCTGATGTTTTTGGTCATCAGACAACACAAGTAGTACAGACCGGCAAGCAACTTTTTTCTTGCCCAAATATTCCAATAAAATTTTACGAATGGTCTCTTGGTTAACACCAAATTCATCTGCAATCATCCTCACAGTCAAACAATGATCTTCTTGTATCCGTTCTCTGACATTTGTAATGAGTTCCTAATTACAAATAGAAACTGGGTGCCCATGTCTAGTTACATTTGTAATCTTTTCCTCAACACTTTTGAATAGTGAATACCACCTGAATATCTGTGCATGAGATAAACAATTATCTCCACAAACTTGTTGCATCAAATCAACTGTCTCAATGGCACTTTTTCTGAGTTTTAAATATAATTTAATGTTAGCTTTTTGCCCCATACTGATTACGTAACAATGCACTTCTGACTCTCTCTCTGAACCTTAAGTGCCCAGGGCACATGGGGCTTCCGCAAGGGTTTTCCACAAATGCCTGTCTTTCGCCTTTTTTTCTGCTCTTGCCCAGGTGAGCCCTCTATTGCTCAACATCCTTTCTGTTGTTCTTCTCCATGTCTCTTTTGGTCTACCCTTACTTCTGCTCCCCTGTGGTGTCCATCTTAGTGCTATTTTTGGTAGTGAGTTGTCAGTCATTCGGAGCACATGTCCCAACCATCGCCAGCGTCTTTCCTCAATAATTGTTGTCAGTGGTTTCATCTGCATTTCTGCCAATAAAATGTTATTTCTTATGGTGCTAATTGACATTGTAAAACTTAACATTTCCTGTTTCTATTAGATGGTTTAAAATTGAACACTTTGTGTCTGTAGTTGATAATGTAAACCTGAACATTTCCTGTCTCTGTAGATGATGTAATCCTCAACATTTTCCATCTGTATCAAGTGTCCTGATACTTTTTGTCATTTACTTTCCACCCCCTTCATAGCTGCACCTACCTGTAGTGAGAAGCGTTCGTAGCTGTGAAATATTTGCCATCATCAAAGCCACATCCATTAATGCCTGTGAGGCAATTTTTCTCATGCCAAATTGGTTACTAGACAACAGGGGCCCCAACTGAAAAAGATCACAGTGACCAGTAAGTTAATTTATATTACAAGAATTCAACATCACTTTTAGTATTTAATAGTTATCATGGCTTTGACTATAATACTCATACTAGCTGTAATTGTCACCCTACTTATTTAACTTGTACACTGAAAATATAATGAGGAATGTTAGAGAAGATGTAGACAAAAAATATTACGATGCCATAACAGTTGGAGGTTATGAAATACCAGAGATTAGATATGCTGATGACACAGTATTGCTGTCCACAACACAAGAAGGAATGGAAAAACTAATTATGTCAGTCCGCAAGAACAGCGAAGAGCAGAACCTCTATCTTAATGCAAAGAAAACTAAAGTGATGACAACTGACAAAACAGACAAGGCAACTGAAATATGTATCAGTGAGGAAAAACTGGAAGAAGTGGAGAGTTTTGAATATCTTGGATCACTACTAACTAATAATGGAGATACAATGCGGGAAATTAAAAGGAGGACATCTATTGCTCTTCAGAAAGTAAAACAAATAAAGAATCTGTGGAGAGGAGCAGACAGAACCACAAAAATAAGATTTTTAAGGGCATGCATCTTTCCCATCGCAACATATGCCTGTGAGACCTGGACACTTAACAAAACAGCTGAGAAGCACGTAAATGCCTTTGAATGTAAATGCTATAGAAGAGTTCTCCAAATATCGTGGACACAAAAAAGAACAAATATATCTATACTACAAGAGCTTAATATTGAAGAAGGCTGGCTAGTAAAGAGGATTAAAGAGAGAAAACTTAAATATTTTGGCCACATTAAACGTCATGATAATTTAGAGAAGACCGTATTGGAAGGATACATAATGGGAAAAAGAAAAAGAGGAAGACCAAAACGAAGATGGCTGCAAGACATCGTTGATGATCTGGAAATGGATGCAGCAGCAGCAGGCCATCTTGCTCACAACCGAGAGGCCTACAGGAGTGCTGTTTGGGAGGCAAAGTTCCGCAAGGGACAAGCAAAGGAATGAATGAAAGCTGTAATTTTATTCCCAACTTGGCCACCACTCTGACATATTGAGAGTGGCACAATACTGACCTAGCTCTCTACCCTCCCCGGTTCCCCATCCACCACCCCCAGTTACAACCCACTGATCACATGTCACAGGTCTCTATTTAAACAGTCTCCACGTCCCACTAGATCCATTCCTGACACATACCGCCGGAAAAGCCACACCTTGCAATTTACAACTAAGTACTCTTTTAAAAAAAAAAAAATTTTTTTTTTTTTAGTATTCATGTGAATCTATACTTTATCTCCTCTCTATATTTCTTCGTCCTGTATGTTTTTGTATGATTAAGGCTCACGCCGAAACATCACAACTTTGTAATCGTTAAGTAATAAAGCTGCTCCTACTTTTTTCCTATTTTATACATTCTAACCCTAAACAGGGGAACCCAGGTGTGCAAGCTTTACGTTCCTACCTATGTCATAACCCCAAGCAAACTCACCCTCCCATACGCTCTGCTCCACCACAAAAATAATAAATCAGATTAAACATTGAAAAGAATGGGTTGCTGCTAGGGGCAATACAATTTATTGTGATTTTACACAATAAAATATTTGCCATCAATTTGGCCCGAATTTAGCCAGAACTCTTGATAAAACACAGAAGACTAACTGTTAATTTCAAACTTTCAAGACATACCCTGTTTTTTCAGGAAACTCCTAAATGACAGCTCCTGACAATTCCTAAAGCATCAATAATCTCCTCATAAAACCAAACCATACATTATAATCTCCCCTCAAAAACAGGGTTATCTTCTCCCTACAACACATTGATCTCCTTCTCAAAACACCAAAGACAGATAATTTGCAAGCTACCTCAAATAATAACTACCTTAGATTATGTTCAATAAATCTTACAACCTAATACATTAGTGCTCTCTTTAGCTAGAAAGAACATACATCTGATAAATTTTAGTTAGAGGAAGCAAGTGTCTGAAGTGCAAAACGTCTAATCTCGACAACATGTGGTCCCTGTTCCTAATATGGAAGAACCTACCATGCCATATTTGATAAATGAAAATATCAAAATACTGGGTTCCACACACTCCCTTAAATCACTAGATAATATCAAATATAGAATTAAATATGAAATAAAAAAATTAAATAAAACTTACTAATAACTTGGATAGCCAAGCCAACTGGTGTATCTTAATTCAACATCAAATTAATGCTGGAAAACTATTTCTGCAAAAGATCTTGATTCTAAACTAAAATAGCACAAAATATCTAAATGCACAAGTCAGGTAAAAATAATGTGGATAAAGTTTAACTCACAATATCACAGTGGAGATTAGCTCCTATTATGGCCACCGTGCTAAACTCAGACAAGTAATGGCTGGCCATTTTGCTTTGAGAACCGACAATTGAATGAATCTTCTTGATTCTGACATCATATTATCACACATGCATGAAACGAATACAAGATGCAAATAGGCAGCTGGAATGTAAGAACACTAAACCAGACTGGAAAACTAGCACAAACCATCAAGGAAATGCACAGATACAAACTAGACATACTAGGAATACAAGAAGCAAGATGGACAGGACAAGGCAGAAGGAAATTAACAACACAGCACACAGAAGATACAATAATATGGTCAGGTAAAGAAGATCTTCATGAAGGAGGAGTAGCATTGATTATAACAAAAGAAACATCAAGAGCATTGCTGAAATGGACCCCAATAAATGAGAGATTATTATATGCACGCTTCAACTCAAGATTCACGAAACTGTCTATTATAGTTTGTTATGCACCAACAGAAACAGCTGAAAAGGAATTAAAAGAAGATTTTTACAACAACCTCCAAGCAACAGTAGAAACAATACCCAAGCATGATATGCTACTCATCTTGGGCGACTTCAATGCAAAAGTAGGTGAAGGAAATGAAGATAGAAGAAGAATCATGGGAAGAGAAGGAATCGGAGAAATAAATGAAAATGGAGAAAGACTGTGCAGTTTCTGTGAAGAAAACATGATGACCATCGGAGGGACAATTTTCCAACACAAAAACATCCATAAGGTGACTTGGAGGTCACCAGATAAAACCACAGAAAACCAAATCGATCACATACTAATAAACAACAAGTGGAAACGGTCACTACAAGATGTGCGAGCAAGGAAAGGAGCAGATGTAGGAAGTGATCACAACCTTCTGGTAGCAAAAATAAAACTAAAATTAAGGAAAGCCAAAATCGGAGAACACAGAAAGATACATTTTGATACAAGAAAACTGATAGACCAGCAAACAAGAAATGAATTCTCAATAGTACTTAAGAACCGCTTCAGTGTCCTATAAGATGAAGCAGAAATGTCCATATTAGAGTTCAATAAAACACTACAGGAAACAGCAAAAGAGGTGCTGGGATATCGGAAAAGGAGAAAAGAGGAATGGATAAGCGAGACCACATGGGAAAAGATAGAGCAAAGAAAAGAAATCAAGAAAAAATTACTGAACACCAAATCACAACGGCTTAAAGAACGAGTTTTAAGTAATTATGCACAAAAAGACAAAGAAGTGAAGGAATCATGCCATCAAGATAAACGCCAGTACTATGATAACTTAGCAGAAGCAGCAGAGAAAGCAGCATATGTAAGTAACATGAAAACCATGTACAGAATCACAAAGCAGATGACAGGTAACTTCAGCACAAGATGTGAGAGTGCAATAAGGACACATAAAGTATAACTGGTCAGTGGATAAAGAGAAAAAATTGAAAGATGGAGGGAACACTTTAACACTCTACTAAACAGAACACAAGCAGTACAAACAATAGACATACGTGAAGCAAAAACAGAACTAAACATCAATACAGGACCAATTAAGTAAGTGAAGTAAAGGAGGCAATAAAGAAGTCAAAATTAGACAGGGCACCAGGTGAATATGAAGTGACTGCTGAGATGTTGAAAGCAGAAGAAACAGAAACACCAAAACAACTTTGCCGGATATTACAACAAATTTGGGATCTAGAAAAAGCCCTAGAGGAGTGGAAAACTGGGCTTATAGTAAAACTACCAAAGAATGGTGACCTCAGAGATTGTGGGAACTGGAGAGGCATTACCCTACTGCCACTCACCAGTAAAGTATTTTGCAGAATAATCATCAACAGCATTATACCAACACTTGAGGAAAAACTTCGGAAAGAGCAGGCAGGATTTAGGAAAGGAAGATCATGCATAGACCACATATTTGTACTTAGACAAATATTAGAACAGGCAAATGAGTGGCATAGCACAACATATGCATTATTCATAGATTTTGAGAAAGCCTTTGACAGTGTCAACAGAGATGCACTGTGAAAAATCCTAAGATGGCATGGCCTCCCCCATAAAATAGTTAATGTAATCAAAGCCCTATACGAGGGTTTTCAGTGCAAAGTTATCTGTGGAGAACATACCTCCAGCAGCTTTAGGGTACAAACAGGAGTGAAGCAGGGATGTGTACTATCACCAACATTATTTATCTTGGCAGTAGACTGGTTAATGAAGGAGGCAACATCAGACAAACGCAGAGGATTACAATGGACCCTTGACACAGTGCTGGAGGACCTTGACTTTGCGGACGACATTTGTCTATTATCAAGCAGTCACAAAGATATGCAATATAAAATAAACAAGCTAACTCAGAATGCAAACAACATAGGACTAAAGATCAATGTAGGAAAGACAAAGTTAATGAAGCAAAATGTGAACAACAGAAATGTACTCAGAGTAGATAACAAGTTAGTGGAGGAGGTCAACGAATTTGTATACCTTGGCAGCAGAGTAGTAGAAAATGGAGACAGCACAGAGGACATCAACAGCAGACTTACTAGAGCAAACCAGGCTTTTGCAATGCTGCAGACTATATGGAAATCAAAAAAACTAAGCATAATTATGAAAATCAGGATATTTAAGAGTAATGTTCTAAGTGTACTACTCTATGGAAGTGAATGCTGGAAAATCACCAAAACCATAGAAAACAAGTTGAATTCTTTCCAGACTAAATGTTTATGAAGAATTAGAAAAATATTTTGGCCAAACACCATAAGAAATAACATCTTATTGGCAGAAATGCAGATGAAACCACTGACAACAATTATTGAGGAAAGACACTGGCGATGGTTGGGACATGTTCTCCGAATGACTGACAACTCACTACCAAAAATAGCACTAAGATGGACACCACAGGGGAGCAGAAGTAAGGGTATACCAAAAGAGACATGGAGAAGAACAACAGAAAGGATGTTGAGCAATAGAGGGCTCACCTGGGCAAGAGCAGAAAAAAAGGCGAAAGACAGGCATTTGTGGAAAACCCTTGTGGAAGCCCCATGTGCCCTGGGCACTTAAGGTTCAGAGAGAGAGATGAAATGAATGGAAGTAACATCACTTCCAAACAAGTATGATCTACTATGGCCTCCTCGTACTTTCCTAATTTCATTTACGAAATTCTTAAGTTTCTTACTCTTAAATTAACTTGAGACAGTCTTCAGACTGTCACATTATTATTATTATTTGTTATGACAGTTCATATTTCTATATCTTGTGATTCTTGTTGTTTCTGATCATTTCAAAAACTTTTCTTTTTCCATGCCAGTTGGTTTGTCCACTGAGATTTTTTTTCTCTTAGCCTTCCTCTCTTCATTTATCCCTTGAATTTTCCAGTCATTACTAAGTTCTCCAACTTCTGTCTTCTCATGACATGTCCAAGATACTTCTGTGCAGACCTCTTCATTTGTCTGTCCAGGGTATTTGTTGCACCTCTCTCAAAAACTACATTTCTGTTTCTTACAGTTACTTTGTCAAATTTTTATTGACTATCCACGGTTATCGGGTTAGGGGTATCCCCTATCAAAGAGGAAGTAAGACGCCTCCTAACCTCCGTCAGTCTACGGAACACCCTTGGGCAAGGTGAAGTACCTGTATAGCCCCCCCGATCAGGGTGACATGAAGCCATGGGAGCAGGTGGTAGATAGAATAGAAAGCAGCCGACAGATAATGTTGGTTATGGTTACCATTCTATGATGGTAGGCAGATGATCTCAGTGTAGGGACAATGGCTACGATCACTGACTAGTACAGTCACTGTCCGGAAGGAAAGCAATGGTAAACTATCTTCTGGAAATATACATCACCTTATGGGAAAACCAAGAATCAAATAGATTACATTTTAGTGCAAAGAAAGTGGAGGTCAAGTATAAAATCAGCAAAAACATTACCAGGTTCTGATTGTGACACGGATCATGATTTATTAATAGCAGACATGAAGATAAAGATAAAAAAGACAATTACGGGATCAAGACCACTCCGCTTTGATCTTACAAAAATACCAGAACAATACAGTATAAAAGTGAAGAACTGTTTTGAAATCTTGTTGGCTGTACAGGAGGAGATGACATCAGATGAATTGGCTACACAGGCCAGAGATATCTTGGATCCAGTAAAGAAAACACAAAAGAATGAATGGATTACAGCAGGCACAATAGAACTGATAAAACAACGTAGAGAAATGAAGACAAAATGGAAAGTGACAAACAACAACAAAAAGAAATATAAAACTTTAACAAAAGAAGTACGAAGAAACATAAGAAAAGACAATACATACAAGATTGTTGTGAAAGAATAGAAGAACATCAGAAGTGTGGAAGAGATAGTGAAATGTTTAAAGAAATGAAGACATTGACGAGAAATGTCACACCTAAGCTAAATATAATTTGTGATGAGATGGGGAATACCTTGACAGAGACAGAGGAAATTCTAGAAAGATGGAAGGAATATTGCGAAGGAATGTATGAAACAACTGACTGTGAAAGCAGAAATCTACAGTGTGAATTATTATTGGAGGAGAAAGAACCCGAACCGACAATAGAAGAAGTTTTATGGGCAATAAAGAATCTGAAAAATGGTAAATCACCAGGATGTGATGAGATAACAGCTGAACTTATTAAAGCAGGAGGAAAGGAATGTGCAACAATCTATCATGCACTATGTAAAAAGATATGGCATTCAGGTATTTGGCCAAAATTAAGGAAAAGAACTATATTCATACCACTGCCAAAAAAGGGTAATCTGAAATTATGCACCAACTACAGAACTGTTGCCCTGATTAGTCATGCCAGTAAAATTCTGTTAAAAATCATAATGGGTAGACTTCGTAAGAAAACTGAAGAAATCAGTATGGTCCAAGCTGGTTTCAGGCAAGGAAGAGGATCAAGAGATCATATATTCAATATAAGATTAATAATAGAGAAATGCAGGGAGTTTAATGTGAATCTATATTTAGCCTTTATAGACTACTCAAAGGCATTTGATTGATTACAACACCAGAAACTGAGAAATAATGGAAAAAAGTGGGATTTCCAACACATTTGATACAATTAACATCACTGCTGTATCTAGACCAACAAGCAGTAGTAAAAATAAATGGTGAAACAACAACTTGGTTTGACATAAAACAAGGGGTTCTTCAGGGGTGCATATTGTCACCCTACTTATTTAACTTGTATACTGAAAATATAATGAGGAATGTTAGAGAAGATGTAGACAAAGAATATTACGATGCCATAACAATTGGAGGTTATGAAATACCAGAGATTAGATATGCTGATGACACAGTATTACTGTCCACAACACAGAAAGGAATGGAAAAACTAATAATGTCAGTCCGTAAGAATAATGAAGAGCAAAACCTCTATCCTAATGTGAAGAAAACCAAATTGATGACAAG
Source organism: Achatina immaculata (assembly GCA_009760885.1). Classification (NCBI taxonomy): domain Eukaryota; kingdom Metazoa; phylum Mollusca; class Gastropoda; order Stylommatophora; family Achatinidae; genus Lissachatina; species Lissachatina immaculata. The sequence goes on from CM019699.1 coordinate 42,164,452, forward strand.
TGACAAAACAAACAAGGCAGCTGAAATATGTGTCAATGAGGAAAAACTAAAAGAAGTGGAGAGTTTTGAATATCTTGGATCACTGCTAACTAATAATGGAGATACAATGAGGGAAATTAAATGGAGGATATCTATCACTCTTCAGAAAGTAAAACAAATAAAGAATCTGTGGAGAGGAACAGACAGAATTACAAAACTAAGATTTTTAAGGGCATGCATTTTCCCATCGCAACATATGCCTGTGAGAAGTGGACAGCTGAGAAATACATAAATGCCTTTGAATGTAAATGCTACAGAAGATTTCTTCAAATATCATGGACACAAAAAAAACAAATATATCCATACTACAAGAACTTAATATTGAAGAAGGCTGGCTAGTAAAGAGGATTAAAGAGAGAAAATTTAAATAGTTTGGACACATTAAACGTCATGATAATCTAGAGAAGACTGTACTGGAAGGATACATAATGGGAAAAAGAAAGAGAGGAAGACCAAGAAGAGATGGCTGCAAGGCATCATTGATGATCTGCAAATGGATGCATCAGCAGCAGGCCATCTTGCTCACAACCAAGAGGCCTACAAGAGTGCTGTTAAGGAGGTAAAGTTCCACAAGGGACGTGCAAATGATTAAATGAATTATATATATATATATATATATATATATATATATATATATATATATATATATATATATATATATATACACACATATATATGTACACTTATTTCAGTAGTAAAAGTGCATAGTTGCAAAATAATTTATTTTTTATGTTTGGGCTACATTTGTTCAAATCTGCTACTTTTGGAGCACAACTTTGCTATTTTTTAATCTTCAGATTTGGCAACACTGTTGGGGGACATGGCCAGGTGATCTACTGAGCAAATGGTTGCTTTATGTGTGGAAGTGTTCATCTCATGTTTTTAATAATTCTGCGTTGTGGTAAGAAAGATTGGTATACAATGATCTCCGCCTGTGCTTCCTTATATATGTAAGTTTTTTTTTACAAGTTTGTCATAAGTATAAGTTGTTTAAAATGTGTAAGAAGAATAATATGCTGAAGTTGAAAATGAAATATTTATGTTACAGACCTAAAGATGGTTTATGGGCCGATAAGGAAAAAGTGATGTGATTGTATATATATTGCTGCCTAGTCAAGTGTAATATGTGTAAGTCTTATAATACTGGGACATTTTCAATGTAATATGTGTTAGTCTTATAATACTGGGACATTTTTAATGTAATATGTGTTAGTCCTGGAATAATGGGACATTTTCAGTTTCACTGATAATCATCATTTATTAATTTCACATGAAGTTTTTTTTTTTATGCATTTGAATTCACTTATATTTCAAGGCCATTGATTATTGATGTTCAGTTGTATGTGTTCACTCCAAACTCTATGTTTGTGCTTCATGATCATCATTTTGTTTCATTAAGATAAACTGCCATCAAATCAAGTTGTGCCTCTGAGTGCTTTGTCTGTTTACAACTGTTCGTATTTGTTAGTGGAATTAAACTGATACAAATGCCTTGAGGTTTTCATCTTGAGCTACTGAGTTTATGCCTGTGTTGACTGTGTGTTTTGTGAAATTTGAAACTGCTATTCAGCTCAAGCAAAGATTTACATTGTGTAACAACCATCATGAACCACGAAAGTCCTGGAGGCAGAAGACTGATGAAACATACAATAAAGAAAGTTCCTAGATCATTTTGGTTGGAGTGCATAATTCGCTCTTTGATTTCTGATTCTGGTCGTCCTGCTACCAAATGTCGACATTCTGGGCTAAGCCAAATATGAGCTTTGGTAAGGTCTGGATGTTGTCGGGCATCAATCAGTCCGGCATCCATGGGATTTCTTCAGGGTTGCATATCTGCCCTATGGGTCTTTTTAGCTTCCACTATCTGTGATTGACCTCATTTTATTCGTGTACTTTTTGTGTTGGAATCTCCTTTTTCAATGGGTGATCTTCCGTACTCTTGATTCGTATGTACTCTTTTACATGGGCCCATTTATGTTATGATATTCTCCTTATAACACTGTGGCAGAAAGTGTGAAAGTAAAATGATAACGTATAAATGAAAAACATACAACATCGAATATATCGGCGTCAGCCTTTTTCAAGGATTACATACACGAACAACACGACACATTAAAAAAAAAGAATAAGTGAAGAACTTATCTTTATGGTATCCTCCTACTTCGAAAAATCTTAACAAATGCGCCCAGAAGACATAAATATACAGTGGGAGCGATGATTGGTTGAGAGAAGACGAAGAACAACTTCGAACAATGGGATGCCAGGAGCGTAGACCCGCGACTGCACAAGTTTTGACGTAGATGTTGAAAGAGAGAGAACAATGTTGGAGGACACAGAGAGAGTAAGAGAGAGAGAGAGAGAGTTGAGGAAGCTACGAGGGGCGATTGATATATATATATCCTGTCCACAAAAAAAAAACAAATGCATAGCTTACATAAGCTTTATTTTTTATATGTTATGTCAAAAATTTTTTCCCGAGTATCTCAAACCAAACCAAATATTATCATCGACATATCAAGTCTGTGATTTAGCCTGAATTTTGCTATTCTCGTGTATAATCAGATAATCAGAACACAGTAGCTGCCCTTGCTAATCACGCATTTTTTTTTCACCTTAACTCACGTTATGTTTATGGAAAAGTGATTTTTGTGGAGAGCACAACTCACTCCCCACGCAAAATGAAACACTATAAAAGGATGAGGTTACACAAAGTCGGTTAATTTTCAAGCAGATAATTATGGCGCGTCTATCGCAAAATTTACGAGACATTGCTATTGGTCGCCTTCAAGCAGGCGAAAGTCAAAGTCAGGTTGCCAGGCATTTAAACCTGCAACAGAGTACCGTTAGTAGACTTTGGCATCGTTTCCAAGCCATTGGCTCAGCTGAAGACCGGCACCACATTGGACGACCCAAGGTGACAACAGCAGCTGACGATCGCTTTATTCTGGTTCATCACCTCAGAAACAGGTTTACAACAGCTTCCTCAAGTACCCAGTCATTGCTTGCAGGACGTCGTGTGTCTGATCAAACTGTCAGGAATAGACTGCATGAAGCTAGACTGGTGGCACGACGACCTCATCGAGGTTCTGTCTTAACGAGATGCCATCGTCAAAATCGACTTGTTTGGGCCAACCAGCACAGGCCCTGGACAACTGACAATCAATGGAGACGCGTCTGGTTTAGTGACGAAACTTCCTTTTTGTTTCACCGCCATGATATGCGGAGAAGGGTCTACCGTAGGCCAAATGAACGTTTTGCCCAAAATTGCGTTGATGAAGCTCCGCCGCACGGTGGTGGAGGTGTAATGGTATGGGTAATGATCAATTTCAACGGAAGGAGTCCACTGGTGCAGACTGAAGGGTGCTTGAATGTGCAACGATACTTTAATGAAATTCTTCGACCCCATGTCCTTCCATTTTTGGCTGTGCAAAGGTCTGTGTTTCAACAGGACAACGCCAGACCCCATTCTGCACGGTTTACCACACAGTTCCTGACTTCTAACAAGATTCTCACTCTTTCCTGGCCATCCCTGTCTCCAGATATGAATCCGATAGAGCACCTATGGGATGAGCTGCAAAGACATGTTTGTCGCCGAAACGTTTCTCCAGCCAATCGTCGTGATCTGTGGCAGGCACTCCAGGAATAGTGGGCAACCATCCCACAGGCGCACATCAGACATGTGATAGCATTTATGCCCAGGAGATGCCAGTCGCTGATTGATGCAAGCAGAGGCCATACACCATACTAACTTGAGAACCCCTAGGACTAACAAATTCTAGTCACACAGATGCAAGAAACTGTCAAGTGAGTGTTTAAACCCTTAGGTACTATTGTGTGCAATTTGAAAATTTTATTCATTCACTTTAAAAAGGTATAGAATATTAAAATTGTGAGTAAAATTGGGTCATCAGTAGTTGAGCATGTCTTTTTTTTTGGACAGGACATATATATAGTTGCTAGAGAAGAAGCGGAAAGAAAGCTGTGATATAACGCTGAAACTTATGAATGAAAAACTGCAGCCAAATGAGTGAGGCTAACACAAGAAAGTAGAGCATAGATAGTAGAAAGTGGATGAAAATCTAAAGAAGTTTAAAGAAAGCTGAATTTATTGTTAATTCCATCTGGGTGGAGATGTAAAATGGCGTTTTCCCAAATAGTGGATGTTCTGTGTTCCTCATTTATAACTGCCTGCTATATTATTTTCTGCCATTCGTGTTTTCCTCACTTTCCTGACTCATGTCTGTTTTTTTTTTTGGTTTTTTTTTTTGGTTTTTTTTTTAAAACTAAACCATACATCTTTGCCTACCTAGATTTATCATATAGCACCACAAGTAGATAATGACACGGATCTTATAAATAGATCAAGCTAGCAATGGCCGCAAAAGAGAAACTAACTCCCCAGACTTTATAAGAACATAAACCTATTTAATGTATCATTTTAAATGTGACTATTTAGTTTTTCGGAGATTTCTTTCTGAAAAAAAAAATCAAAGTCCTCTGATACGACCAGGATGTGTGTGAGTTTGTTTTTTTTTTTGTAAAAAAAAAGGTAAATATTATCACTATCATCCTCATCTGCAATATAATCATCGTCGTCACCACAGGTAATGATAAAAAAAACTGAATCTCTCATGCTCCGTCTAATTAACCTCTTTGTAATAACTGGCCCTGGTAGCAGATAGTATGTGAGCCTGACGACTGAGACTATAGCAGACTACTAGACTACAGTACATGAGCCTGACGACTGAGACCATAGCAGACTACTAAACTAAAGTACATGAGTGACGACTGAGGCTATAGCAGACTACTAGACTACAGTACATGAGCCTGACGACTGAGACCATAGCAGACTACTAAACTAAAGTACATGAGTGACGACTGAGGCTATAGCAGACTACTAGACTACAGTGCATGAGCCTGGCGACAGAGGCTATAGCAGACTACTAGACTACAGTACATGAGCCTGACGAATGAGACTATAGCAGACTACTAGACTACAGTACATGAGCCTGGCGACTAAGGCTGGATTCCTTCGTCATATGGAGCTTATTGAGTAGCCTGGCACTGTAACAAAAATATGGTCTACTCTTCTTGACTACGCTACCTTTTCCTTCAGTTTCATTTGATCAGGCAAAAGAGCAAAAGACTGAACGTCTCCAAGAATACATCGTAGGCAGAGTGTTCATGTGTTCCACAGTTTTCCATCCAAGCTGTTTCTTTTCCTGTAGTCAGATTTTTGGATTATAATTCTCAGTAAGGAGTTTAGATTTGCAGGATGTGTTGTTAAGATTGGAGATCGTTTTTACTGCACAAAATACAGTTTGGGCAAACTTCAGTTTATGTACATGGGATTGTGGTCTATAATGATCTGTTGAGGTTCGGTGTGCTCTGCTTAGCTTTATAACGACATTTCCTTTGGAGTAATTTTTTCACGTACTTATTCTCTATGATTTTTTGTCTATTTTCGTACCCTATGTTGGAACTCTTCTTTTTTTCTGCTTTTGGCAAGTTTGTCACCGCCTCACTTCTCACAACAGCACAGTGTGCAGCAATTCACTATAATGTTACTTTGTTAGTAAGGGACAATTGGTTTCCTTGCTCAGTCACTCTATCGGTTGATCTTCTTGTACGTCTTTTGTGGTTTTTGAACAGTTCTTACGGTTACAACAGAAGATTATATTCGAGTTCCTTCAGTCCTAATTCTTTTAGCGTCTCTGTAGATTATAAAATAGCATGAAGTTCCGCCAGGCAGATCGATTTGTGTTGTACTGGCCCATGCTGTGAACTCGCTGATATTTCATGTACTAGATTGTACTGTTTGTGGTTGTCAAGCTATGATCTGCATAAACAGGAAAGCAGCAACAAAGCTATTTCTTGCCATGCGTCAGTGTCTAGTTCAGCACTATTTATAATATAATCTGATATGTTGCACCTCCTCGCTCATTCAAACTGTTGGAGAGTGATTCTTGATAAGCAATTCTTCAAACAGCAAGTTTATCTATTATTCGTGCCTGAAGTCTCATGAAGATTTTGTTCAACAGCAAATGTAAAGTTAATCACAACTTCTAGCAGATAAAGAATTCATTTCAGTAAGAAAGTTACATCGGTTGAATTAAATTAAATAATTCAAAAACAGTATTGATGATTCATGGTCAAGATAGATGGTTGTCTTGTCTTTTTTTCAATAATGTTAGAGCATGTGATTCTTATAATAATAAGGTTAATAACAGCTTCTAACCCCACAATTTTCCTGGACGAGCATTTAGAGCCTGTAATCCACACATTCTGATTCCTAATGTGCACTTATATCTTGGAAATAATTAATAATTTTATAAGGGTTTCTCGCCGGTACTTGCCGTGATTTAAGGATTTGTCATATTAGTGCTAAAATCTGCAGACTCCCAAGCGTGCAGACTCCGTGGCTCAAGTGACATAATGCTACATCCACGGCTTCAATTTTTTCGAGCGATTACGTGACATAGGGTGAAGGCCGCTCTGCGATACTGAAGATGGCTGACAGTTTCGAGCGACGTGTTTGCATAAAATTTTACAAGAAGCTCGGCAAATTTACTACCAGGGCCTAGAAATACTTGACGAGGCCTTTGGTGAACACTGTTTAGGAGGAATTCAGGTCTTTGAGTGGTATGCACATTTCAAACCTGGTGGAGAGTCGGTGGCGAACGGTCAGGACGTCACCAGCAAAAGACAGAATGTGGGGGAAAACTCGTGAACTTATCCATGAAGAACAATCAATGTGCTGTGTCACACGGTTGGAATCAGCAATGAAGTTTGTCAGGAGATCTTTATCTAAACATCATCATCATCATCAGGTGCCGTGCCGACTGGCGTTGGCTATTATGCTTCTCCAGAGTACCCGATCCTTCATGCAGGCCATCAGTTCAGTTGGTGATCTCCTCTCACACCATCCCGTCAGACTGTCCAGTATCATTTCTCTTGGTCTTCCTCTTGATCTTCTTCCTTCTATTTTTCCTGTTGTTATAATATTTTCAATGCCCCCTCTTCTCATTGCATGTACTATGAAAGTATATTGTCTCTCTCTTATCTTTTTGACAAGGTTTTTTGTCTCTCCAGCTCTTCTCATACATTCTTCATTAGTTATTTTTATTGTCCATAGGATTCGCAACATTCTTCTAATAAACCACATTTCTGCTGCTTCCAATGATTTTTGTGCAGACTTGCCTATTGTCCATGATTCACTTCCATATAACAAGACAGGTTCAATATAGCATTTTAGGACTCGTTTTCTAACATTCATTGATAAAGATGTGTTAGCTAATATGTTTCTCATTCTCTGAAATGCATTCTTTGCTTGGCCTATTCTGTTCCTAATTTCTGTTCTGCATTTCCCATCTGAAGTTATTACTGCTCCAAGGTATTTGAATTTATGCACCTGCTTTAGAATAGTTCCGTTTAATTTAATACTGCATGCTGGTGGATTCTGTTTCTTAGATATAACCATAGTCTCTGTCTTTTTGATGTTCAAAGTAAGGCCTTTCTGTTCACTTTCTTTGGCGACTTTATCCAAGAGATTTTGCAGGTCTTGTTGGTTCTCATCTATCAGTACTGTGTCGTCAGCATACCGAAGGTTGTTAATATTGTATCCTCCAATTTTTATGCCTGGTTCTGTGATGATTGTTCTTAGAATATTCTCGGTGTACAGAGAAAAAAGGTCTGGAGATAGTACACATCCTTGTCGCACCCCTTGTTTTATAGGTTGATATTTTCCAATTCTATTTTCAACTCGAACTGCTGCTTCTTGCTGCCAGTATAGATGTTTTACAATCCTCAGGTCTTTGCCGTCTATATTGATGTCTTCAAGCATTTTAATAATTTCGTTACGTTTCACCTTGTCAAATGCCTTGGTGTAATCAATGAAGAATAAGTGGAGATCCTTCTGTACTTCTAAAGCTCTTTCTGTTAGTGTTTGTAAAGCATAAATGGCAATGTGTGTTCCCTTTCCTTCAACAAATCCAAACTGTTCATCTGTTATTTCCATTTTTATATTTTTCCTTGTTCTCATAATTATTCTCAGAAGTAGCTTCGTTATGTGACATGAGAGGCTGATAGTCCGGTGGTCGTCACGTTCCTTTGCACCTGGTTTCTTTGGTAGTGCTATAAACGTGGATTTAATCAGGTCACTGGGAATATAACCGCTGTTGTAAAAGTCATTCAGTAACCTGGTTATTATTTTTATTCCTGTCTCCTCTAGTGCCTCTATTTCTTCTACTGTTATATTATCAAGCCCAGTCGCTTTTCCTTTCTTCATGTGTTTGATGGCATCTATGATTTCATCTTCAAGTATTGGCGGTCCATCACAGTTTTCACTATCTGGTGTTCTTCTTCTTCTTCGTTCACTTCTACTACCAAAAACCGCACTGTGAACCTACTGAATTAACGCCTGTGGTCCTCGTTAGGTCCCGTGGTCCCCTGTGTGGTCCAAAATAGACCACACGAGATCCACGAGAGGACCACAAGGGGTTCAGAGTATCACAGTGCTTTAGCCTGTATTCTTGGTGGGTCTCGGAAGCGGGATTGCGTGACACCGTGGTTTTCATTGCACCAGTTTAGTCTAGTGTTGGACTTTCTCACCGGAAGACCTCGACGTGTTTAAGATATCAGTGCATCCCCGCTGGGTGAGAGGCGGTAGCCCACCCAGGCCAGAGTTGGACTTTCTCACCGGAAAACCTCGACGTGTTTTGAGATACCCGTGTATCACCGCCGGGTGAGAGGTGGTTGCCCATCCAGTCCAGGGTTGGACTTTCTCACCGGAAAACCTCAGCGTGATTAGGATACGCAAACATCCCCGCCGGGTGAGAGGTGGTTGCCTATCTAGACTTCCCTGGTCCAGTGTCTCCGACTTCAGCATTTTGCGGTCGTGGCCGCTACCCTTCCTAGTTGTGACCAGGATGGAGCTTTTGTCCAGGAGGACGAATCCTCGTCACTAGTGACTTCTACCCCTGGGTTGAGCCGGTTTAGGCATTATCCCAGTATGGGCGTGTTTGGGACGGGACCGACCTCTAGGGCAGAGGTACTGTGACATGCATAGTCTTCAAGATTCACCCCTGGTATGAGCCGGTTTAGGCAAAATACACCAGTATGGGTGTTTATCAGGCGTTACCTACCTCTAGAGCGGAGGTGGCATGACATAGACAAGCATATGACTACTGGCAGGATCAACCAGATAGCTTTCTTCACCGAACCTTTGTCGGATATCTGCCGACACACCGACGCGGGGCAAGGGAGACAGCGCTCTGCTCAGAGCGGATCCCTTTCGACCCCGGCGGCGTTTCATTTCCTTTAACCGGCGGGGGCGGCTCTCTCTGCTCTAACGAGCGGAGAAGAAAGCCTGGCCACCCACAAACAACACACGTTACATACTGCAGACCCGATACTCTTTGCGAGAGATGGGCCAATTTCGAGACCATCGGTCGACAAAACCGTACTACATCGTTAGCACGAACCTGGCTGGCTAGTCGTTTACATGCTTCGCTCGACGGACAAACCACTTGCTTCTGCATCGAAACACCTTAACTCTCGCCGTCCAGGAAGGGAGCGAAAGCCTGTCTCCCCACGCACGGAACTCGAGAGCGCTTTTTCGCCAAAAGAACTGTATCTGGTGTTAATTCTGGTCTTTCTCCTCCATATAGCTCACCGATATACTCTGTCCACCTGTCCACAATGTCTTATTTTCCCATTAACATTTTACCTTCTTTCGATTTCAGGCATCCTGTGGTATATTTTGTTTTCCTGCCTGTGAGTTCATTAATTCGTTTGTGCATGTTTTTGCTGTCTTTATTATGAGAGTCCTCTATCTGTCTGCACTGTTCATTTAACCACACTTCTTTTGCTTCTCTGCATTTGCGTCTTATTTCTTTATTTATCTTGCTATATTTTTCCTCGTTGTTTTTACTCCTCCGCATCTTGTCCATCAGTCCTAAGATGTCGTCTGTCATCCATTTACTTTTAGGGGCTTCTTTTTTCGGTAGTATTATCTCCTTAACAGTTTGGTGGATAGAATCTCTTAACATTTCCCATTGTTCATCTATACTATTTATCTTTGCTATTGCATTGTATCTATTTGTTATAATAACTTTGTATTGTTCTCGCAGTTCTTGGTCATTTTTAAGAAGTTCTGTATTCAGTTTGATGTTTCTCACTTTTCTGCCTGCTTTCTTTAGCTTTATTCTAACTTTTCCACAGAGTGGATCATGGTCACTATTGCAGTCAGCTCCTGGCATGGTTTTTGTTGTCAGTAATGCATTGCGGAATCGTTTGTTGATTAATATGTAGTCTATCTGGTTAAATGTCTTTTTGTCTGGGCTGCACCACGTTGCCAGTCTTCGAGGATGTTGTTTAAACCAGGTGTTTCCTACAACCATGCTATGTATTCTTGCCCATTCAATTAATTTATAACCTCTGTCATTCCTCTCCCCCAGTCCATAGTCACCAACGATGTCTGAAGTTCTTCCTTTACCAACTTTGGCATTAAAATCTCCCATGACTATGGTAACTTCATGTGACTTTGTGTGTTTTAGTGCTGTCTCTATGTCATTATAACATATTTGTACATCTTCCTCAGAACTTTCAGATGTTGGAGCATACACTTGTATAATATTTATGTTTATTGGGTGTCCTTTCAGTTGGGCTAGCAGGACTCTGTCCGAGATGTTCAAATATCCTACAATTGTCCTTGCCGTTTTTTCATCAAATATAATTCCTACTCCTCGTTCATGTTTCTCACTTCCTGAATATATTATTGTATATTTATCTGAGTTTATCTTTCCTGCACCTGTCCATCTAACTTCACTCATTCCTAATATGTTGATCTTCATCCTTTCCATTTCCATCTTTACTTTTTCTAATTTTCCAGCCTGGAATAAAGTTCTAACATTCCATGTTGCTATTTTGAACTTGTTAGTTTTACCACCAGTAGCTTGATGACGATCTGGCCTCACCTGTGGCTCGTGAGCTGCCCTACCGGACGAGGCTGTTCCAGAGGAACATCCGTTAACGTCGTTCGTGATAAATCTATGACTCTGAATAAGCATAATTGTTCTTGGAAGCTACAACAGTGGTTTCCCGTTGCCTTCTGTCGGTTTGTGTATGGACTCTCCGCTAGCCTTTGGACTCCCTGTCCTACCCGCAAGGCAGCGGGTCTTTCTTCTATTTTTCTATTTTTTTATAGAAGAAAATAGAAAACCTTGACCCAGATAAACCAACATAGAGAAATGAAAACAAAAGATAAAGTGACAAATAACAACAAAGAGGAATACAAATCTTTAACAAAAGAAGTAAGAAGAAACGTAAGAAAAGATTAAAAATAAACAATACATACAAGATTGTTGTGAAAGAATAGAAGGACATTAAAAGTATGGAAGAGATGGTGAAATGTTTAGAGAAATGAAGACATTGTCGAAAAATGTCACATCTAAGCTAAATGTAGTTTGTGACGAGATGGGAAAGACCTTGACAGAAACAGAGGAAATTCTAAAAAGTTGGAAAAAAATATTGGAATGTATGAAAAAAACTGACTGTGAAAGCAGAAATCAACAATGGATGAGAAAGAACCCAAACTGACAATTGAGGAAGTGTTATTGCCAATAAAGAATCTGAATAATGGTAAATCACCAGGATGTGATGAGATAACAGATGAACTCATCAAGGAAGGAGGAAAGGAATGTGCAACAATCTATCATGCACTATGTAAAAAGATATGACATTCAGGTATTTGGCCAAAAGAATGGAAAATAATTGTATTCACACGATTGCCAAAAAAGGGTAACCTGAAATCTTGCACAAACTACAGAACTGTTGCCCTGATTAGTCATGCCAGTAAAATTCTATTAAAAATCATAATGAGTAGACTTCGTAAGAAAATAGAAGAAGAAGTAAATATGGTCCAAGCTGGTTTTATTCAAGGAAGATGATCAGGAGATCATATATTCAATACTAAGATTAGTAATAGAGAAATGTAGAGAATGTAATGTGAATCTATATTTATCTTTCATAGACTACTCAAAAGCATTTGACTGTGTACAACGCCAGAAACTTTGTGAAATAATGGAAAAAATGCCATTTTCAACACATTTGATATATTTAATATCATTGCTGTATCTAGGCAACACAAGAAACTGGGAAATAATGGAAAAAATGGGATTTCCAACACATTTGATACAATTAACATCACTGCTGTATCTAGACCAACAAGCAGCAGTAAAACTTGGTTTGACATAAAACAAGGGGTCCGTCAGGGGTCCATATTGTTGTCTTACTTATTTAACTTGTATACTGAAAATATAATGAGGAATGTTAGAGAAGATGTAGACAAAGAACATTATAATGCCATAATAATTGGAGGTTATGAAATACCAGAGATTAGATATGCTGATGACACATTATTACTGTCCACAACACAAAAAGGAATGGAAAAACTAATTATGCCAGTCCGTAAGAATAGTGAAGAGCAAAACCTCTATCTTACTGTGAAGAAAACTAAATTGATGACAACTGATAAAACAAATAAGGCAGCTGAAATAAGTATCAATGAGGAAATATTGGAAGAGGTGGAGAATTTTGAATATATTGGATCATTACTAATTAATAATGGAGATACAATGAGGGAAATTAAAAGGACATCTATCGCTCTTCAGAAAGTAAAATAATTAAAAAGCTGTGGAAAGGAACAGACAGAGCTACAAAAATAAGATTTTTAAAGGCATGCATCTTTCCATTGCAACATATGCCTGTGAGACCCGGACACTTAACAAAACAGCTGATAAACATATAATGCCTTTAAATGTAAATGATACTGAAGAGTTCTTCAAATATCATGGACACAAAACAGAACAAATATATCCATACTGCAAGAACTTAATATTGAAGAAGGCTGACTTATAACAAGGATTAAACAGAAAAAACTTAAATATTTTGGACACATTAAACGTCATGATAATTTAGAGACGAAGGTATTGGAAGGGTACATAATGGGTAAAAGAAAGAGAGAAAGACCAAGGCGAAGATGTCTGCAAGACATCGTTGATAATCTGCAAATGGATGCATCAGCAGCAGGGCATCTTGCTTACAACCATTAGGTTTACAGGAGAGCTGTTAGGAAAGCAAAGCTCCGCAAGGGATATGCAAATGCAAATGACTGACTGACTGACTGCTTTACGTCATTTCTCAGCCAATCGTCTATGTCTGTTTTGTATTTACCAACGTCTATCTGAGCGCATTTTGTGCCTGTCTTTCATGCAACAACAACAACAAAAACACAACAAACAAACAAAGTATTCAGTTGTTTTTTTAATCTAATTTTTCGTGTTTTTAATCTGCTGTGTTATTTTTGTATGTGATCATTGAAAAGTGCGTTTGACGAAATATTAGATTGTTGTTTATTCTTCATTTATACGTGCTCATTTTACTTTCTGTCATTATTGTTAAGACTATTCAATTCAAATGTAATATCCACCCTCATTTATGCATGCGAAAGCTGGAAAACAACTAAAGAAATAGAAAAGAAATTAGACTCTTTTGAAAACAAATGCCTAAGGAAAATACTCTGCATCAAGTGGAATGAATTCAAGAACAATGCAGAGATAAGACAGATGACTGAACAACAACCAGTCTCACGGGTGATCAGGAAAAGGAGATGGACATATGTTGGCCACTTGATGAGAAGAAATGAGCAGAGAATCCCAAAACAAGCTATCAAGTGGAACACAACAGGCCGAAGAAAAAGGGGCAGATCGCGTGAAACTCTGAAGAGAACATTATTAAGAGAGGCCAAGTTAACAGGCGTAAAATCCTTTGATGAGGTTGAAAGACTCGCCGAAGACAGGAAAAATTGGCGAACTACTTTGCGAGCCCTATGTGACGTCTAACGGCACGGGAAGGATATAAGATATAAGATAAGAAGATTATTGTTTCTGCCTACTTTCCTCACTCTTTCTCTCGTTTTGTAAAACTGAACCATACACATTCATCTAATATATTACTAGAGCACTTCTACCGCAGGTGTCATTTTTCTTATCTCTCTTCTCCTTTGATGTAAAAAGGTTGAAAAAAACTGGACTAAAGCACCTTATACTATGTTGTAGTATTCTGTAGTATGTTGTAATATGTTACAGTACGCTTTAGTGTGCTGTAGTATGTTTTAGTATGTTGTAATATGTATGTATTCTGCTGTAGTGTGCTGTAGAGTGATGTTGTTTGCTGTAGTGTGTTGTAGTATATTTTATTACGTTGTAGTATGCTGTAGTATGTTGTAGTATGCTGAAAGGTCAAGGAAAATCTTGCCACTAACACAATGTCCCTAAGCTGCCTATATATTTTGAAGCGTAGTAGGGTTAGTTTGTCATTTTTTAAGATTTTTTTTAATAAGCTGAAGTTAAATAATGCAAATGAAGCTTCTAAAAAAATATGTGTGCTTCTATAAGATGTTACTGCAGATAATAACTAACTCTGAGTCCATTTTATTACCATTTGTGTCATATAACGTAACGCTGGATTATTTTAAATTAACTTCATTTGACATTATTGTATCTATACATTACTGGGATACATTTTTATATTATTAAAACTTGTAGAACGTTAAGGAAAAATCTTTACTTAAAATCCCGTTATAGTTTGTCAGGTTACAGCTGTCGTGAACAATATTTTCTATACAATATAAGACAGAAGACAATGCAAGACCGTTCACAAACCACTTCCTTGGCCTAGCGGTCACCTATAGATAAAAATGTTTATACAAGCAAATGTTTATAGTATAATTTTACAATGAACACGATATACAATTGTCAACATTCACATATAATACTTTATTCATCTTTCGAACAACTTTCACAGCTTAAACGTGCGAAAAAAAAATCGCCGTAAAACAAGGACTGTGCTTACCGACTCTTGTGAAAATGGATCATACCCGTCCGAGGAGTCTCCTGTTTTTTCTGTAGCTTTCTCTTTGTCCGTATTGTCTGCATCCGCAACATGGCTCAGTGGCTGGACAGATGAGGTCTTCATATCGTTCTTTGATCTGCTGCTCGCAGCCAGTGAGATGGTTTCAAGGCTGTCGGAGTGGGAAGCTAAATTTTTCTTTTCTCTTAAATTCAGTTCCATTAGTTCTGCCACGTTCTAGCTGTTGAAGATTTGATAGATGCAGTTTTATTATTTCTATTATCATTGTTTGCAATCAATCCATTTTTATTATTTCTGTTATCATTGTTTGCAATCAATCAATCAATCAAGTGCCGTGCCGCGTGCCGTAGACGATCATTTCTCTCCACAATTCTCTGTCTTTAGACTTGATTATGAGATCCGCCGGTGACTTTCTTCCTAGCTATAATGACAGCCCATCCAGTAACTTCTCTCTCTGTCTTCCTCTGTCTCTTCTTCCCTCAATTTTTCCAGTTGCCACAATGTGTTCCAATTTTCCTCTTCTCAAGAAATGTCCTATAAATCTCGCTTGCCTGCTTCTGATCTTTGCTGTAATTTGCCTATTAACTCCAGCCTCTCTTAAGACTTCTTCGTTGGTTTTCTTAGTTGTCCATGGTACCTTCAACATCCTTCTTATGAACCACATTTCCATGGCCTTCATTTCTCGCTGTACTCTCTTATTCGTGGACCATGCTTCACATCCATAAATAAAAATTGGCTCGATGTAACATTTAAGTACTCGGAATCTTGTTTCCATTGATATGGATCTGTTGTGCAAGATGTTTCTCAATGTCTGGAATGCTGACTTGGCCTGAGCACGTTTGCTTTTTATTTCGTTGTGACATTTCCCATCAGCTGTTATAATTGTTCCTAAGTACTTGAATCTATCAACTTGTTTCAGTTCTGTGCCATTGATGGTAATGCTACATTTTGGTGATATTCTTTTCTTTGAGATGACCATCACTTCAGTCTTCTTTTTATTCAGGCTGAGACTTTTACTTTTACATTCACGAACCAAGACGTCTTTTGCAATTGATTTTGTTTTCATTTTTAAAAAATCAATAGCAAAGTATAGAGGTTTTATACAACAAAGTGATTGTTAATTCGTAAAGAAGAAAATATCAAAAGGAAAACATTGTAGATACAACAACAATAACAACAACAAATGCACAGTTTGTGACAGTTTTAGCACAGTGTCATTTAACAAGGAGACGAGAACTACAAATGAAAAGAAAAGGCGTGATCACAAAGAGATCGCACATTGCAAATAAACAAGATGTGTCTTTCTGTAGCAGACTGCACTGATCAAATATTGGTAGTACAAGAAAATCTAAGACCCCCTTCAGGAACAAAAGGATTGAGGGGAACATCAGCATACAACTAATACCTGTATGTATATATATATATATATACACATACACACAACTAATACCTGTATACTACACAAAACGTAGAGTGCTAGTATTAATGCTTACTGCAAAACATATACTCTCTTATAACTAGACACACACACACATGGAACACTGGACAAATGTAAACAGTCTTCATCAAAACAATTAATTCTTCAACAATTACACTTAAGGTTATATGGCAGACAAGAAAGCAAACTAACTCTTGCGAAACCTACCTTCCAAATGAGTTTACTTGTGCATCCATGGTTTCGCAAATATTTACCAGTTCTTTTTTTAACTTCCAACAGTTAACATAGTTAACACAGACCCTTTATCAGAAATCTAGGACAAGCACCAGATATAAATGCTGGCCTCAGCACTGACAACTTTCCTTACTTACTGGCAAGAAAGTCACAATCTCAAGTTTGTTTTTTTTAAGTACTGAAAGTCTTCAGCAAATACTGTAAATTTTACTGATAAGGAGAGCTTTCAGTAGAGAAAATATTTAGGCCACAAGTTAGACGTAAATAACAGATTGCGAATGTGAGTTTGATATTTTCTCACTCAACAACTGGCACATTTCTGACGGGTGCCTAAAACGGATAGTTCACTTCAGATTTAAAATCACAAATTAATTAGACTAATTCCTACCCCCACCCCAGTCAACACCACCACAAATTAAAACTTGTGTTTTCGTTTGGTTATTAAAACTTGTGTTTTCGTTTGGTTATTAAAACTTGTGTTTTCGTTTAGAAAATTAAAACTATTTATTTCATATCTATGAGCCAGTACTGGATAGGAATGTATGTGTAGCCTGAATCGTTCTCACTAGTGAAAGAGAAATACAAATAAATAAATAAAATTTGCATTGAACAGTCATCGATCCATCTGAACCCTTGAGGAACTTTGCCTCAATAACAGCTTTCCCGTAGCCATCTGGGTTGTAAGCAAGATGACCTGCTGCTGATGCATCCATTTGCAGATCATCAACGATGTCTTCAACCATCTTCGTCTTGGTCTTTCTCTCTTTCTTTTCCCATTATGTACCCTTCCAAGACCGTCTTCGTTAGATTATGGTGACGTTTAATGTGTCCAAAATATTTAAGTTTTCTCTGTTCAATCCTTGTTATAAGTCAGCCTTCTTCAATATGAAGTTCTTGTAGTATGGATATATCTGGGTTTTTTCTGTGTCCATGATATCTGAAGAACTCTTCTGTAGCATTTACATTCAAAGGCATTTATGTGTTTCTCAGCCGTTTTGTTAAGTGTCCAGGTCTCACAGGTATATGTTGCCATGGGAAAGATGCATGCCCTTAAAAATCTTATTTTTGTAGCTGTCTGTTCCTCTCCACAACATCTTTAGTTGTTTTACTTTCTGAAGAGCGATAGATGTCCTCCTTTTAATTTCCTTCTTGTATCTCCATCATTAGTTAGTAGTGATCCTAGATATTCAAAGCTCTTTACTTCTTTCACTTTTCCCTCATTAATACATATTTTAGCTGCCTTATTTTTTTGTGCCAGTTGTCATTAATTTAGTTTTCTTCTCATCCAGATAGAGGTTTTGCTGTTCAATATTCTTACAGACTGACATAATTAGTTTTTCATTTACTTTTTTGTGTTGTGAATAGTAATACTGATCTTGTGCATACGATGACATATATCACATTATGGGGCTTGCATGTGAATCCCTCATGAAGTGTAACGATAGTTTTAGTAAAGGTGATCGTTTTCGTTTCCCAGACTACAGGTCAGGTAACGCATCGGAGCGGTTACATTTTCTAGTGCTAGCATATGTAAGGCTCCGCTTCAATTGGCTGTGGACGAGGATGTCTTTAAGATTAGGCTCACGCTTGTATGTTAATAGGGGTGGATCAGAGAAAATGTCACGAGTGTCTGGGTCGAGTCGGATTAGTTGCAGATGACGATAAAGAATTTTCTTAACCATCTGACCATGTGGGTAGAAAGGCAGTACTAACTTAAGTCTGTCAGATGGGATAACAGATTTTTTTGCTTTTTTCAATGTCCAATACTTTGAGCAAATCAGTGGTGTCGCCATGGGAACGGAAATGGGTCCCAGTTATGCATGCTTATTTATGGGCTTTCTGGAAGTCAAATTATGGGAAATCCACACTGGCAGATTTCCAGAATTCTATAAAAGGTACATCGATGATGGCACTGGAGTCACCAGTATGCCACAGGAAGAACTAAAAAATTTATTGAAATGGCCAACTCACTTAATAATAACATAAAAGTCGCTTACGAAATTTCTGACAAGTCTGTCAAATTTTTAGACATTAAAATTTCTATTGGCACAAACAGGCTTGTAACCTCTGTATTTTACAAGCCAACCGACAGCCATATCTATTTACTTTACACCTCCTCCAATCCTGAAGCCTGTAAGAACTCCATCCCATACTCCCAACTCTTCCGTCTTCGCCTCATATGTCAGGATAACTCGGACTTTATAGATCAGTCTACCAATTTATTAGAATTTTTCTATCAGCTCCACTACCCTGAAAATATCCTTCCTGAAGCTTTCAACAATATCCAACTAGCGAGCCGCAAAGAAGCATTCAGAACAAAGCCTGCTTTTTTCATATTTTATACATTCTGGTATCACAGCTTTACTGCACTGCTTCGTGTATAATTGTATACTTATACACTAATTATTGTGTTTTACTAAGTTATTTTCACTGCGACAAACGCTTTTTTGTACGTCTTAACTCTTATTTGATCTTCCAATACAACCTCTCCTATCACTTTATTCACATCTCCTCACCATATCCAAATCATCCCAGTCGTAGCTTACTTATCCTCTGTCACCATCAGTATTCTTCTTTCTTCTCACCTTCACACTTTAACATGCCATCAGCTAATGAATATCTGAGATCCCTCAGATCTTTCCTTCCCTTTTCTTTCCTCCTCTTCCCCCCCCCCCCCCCCCCCCCCCGCACATACCTAACATAGCCACTGAACTGGCGTTCACAATCTACAAAAAGACTAGATTTTCTTTCCACCTTCACTTTCTGAACTATTGTCTCCGCCATAAAATAATTCCTACAGTTTTCTCGTCATCTTTTCGCCCTGCGGCGGAGGGGGCACACTCCACGTGGTTGAACAAAGACTTGAAGATAAGATCGAGATAAATTGCTCGCGACTCAGAATGAACTGCATCATTCAGAACCACAGACGCTCTTCGTCCAACCTCGATTGGGTAAAAAATAGCCTTGAATGTCGCCTTCACTCCTACAAATCAAGCAGCCGTGTTCTCTGTCTTCTTATCAAACACATTATACACGTTACAAATCGCCAGCTTCACCAGTTCTATGTCTCTGGCAAACAACACAAACTCAACCAACTCCAGCCTCTACCCCCACCAGAGCCAGTTTCTTCTGCTTCCAGACCAGACCTCCCGACCAACTTTCCTAGGTTACACAGCACAATCAAGTTCTAACGCCCACACTCGTAGATGAGACCCCCTCTCTTCCTCTTCATCCAATTTCTAATGTAGTTTGTATTCCTCCCGACTTGCCCCTTTCTGATGATGAAAAAAAAATCCTCAGCAAAGGCCATAAATTTATTCATATCCTCCCTTATTGTGATCGCTACTTTTTACTCCGCGGTGTTAAACAGTTCCACCGTCGATTACGTCAAAAATATCACTTTGCAAACAAAGAATCTAAACAACTCGCACAAGACCCCGATGACCCGCTTGCCCGTTACAACCACCATAAATCTGGCTGGCCACCTTCCTCCGGGGCTTCCCAAGCTTCAGATCTGTAAATTGATACGACGTGGCGTGAAATCCCAAACCTCCGACCACCAAAACTTCGACATTTCAACTTAAACAATGGAGAGTCCAGGGCACTGTCTAAACTCCGACGTCGAGAGGACATAGTAATAAAACTAGCAGATGAAACATCGAATCTCGTAGTCTGGAAAAGAATGATTTATATATCCCGGAAGGAATGTCCCAACTCAGCAACACATAATTCTATGCCTCACCTAAAAACGATGCTACCCGTTCCAATAATAATAAAGTGGAAGCAGCCATTAAAGACTTGATTACAGAAGGTAGCCTCCCACCTCAAGCTGTTTCTCTTCACACCAAGGACAGCTGTTTAGGCAACCATACTTTCTATCTTTTTTCCCAAAATCCACAAACCCGGTCATCCTGGACGTCCCACTGTATCAACGTGTTCATCCCCCACTGAGCACATTTCTGACATTTTGGACAGCATTTTCCAGTCGCTAGTACACAAACTACCCTCCTTTTTGAAAGATACCAACCTCGCCTTAAGAACTTTTGATACGATCAAACTCTCTCAACACCACACCTATCACATCTTTCTCCTTGGTGTCTGCTCCCTATACACCTCAATCCCCCATGATGATGGACTCTAGCACTCCGCTATTTTCTCGACTAAGACCCTGACCCCACCACTAACACTGACACCATAATCTGACTCACACAGGTAAACTTCAGTTCTTTCGAATTCAACGATGAATACTTTGAACAAAAATGGGTCCCTGTTATGCATGCTTATTTAAGGGCTTTCTGGGAGACAAATTATGAGAAATCCACACTAGCAGATTTCCAGAATTCTATAAAAGGTACACCAATGATGGCTTTGGAGTCATCAGCATGCCACAGGAAGAGCTAAAACATTTATTGAAATGGCCAACTCACTTAATAATAATAACAACATAAAATTCACTAGTGACATTTCTGACAAGCCTGTCAAATTTTTAGACATTAAAATTTCTATTGGCACAAACAGGCTTGTAACCTTTGTATTTTACAAGCCCACCGACAGTCACACCTATTTACTTTACATCTCCAATCCTGAAGCCTGTAAGAAACCATCTCATACTCCCAACTCCTCCGTCTCCGCCGCATATGTCAGGATAACTCGGACTTTATAGATCAGCCCATCAATTTATTAGAATTTTTCTATTATCGCCACTATCCAGAAAATGTTCTTCGTGAAGCCTTCAACCGTATCCACCTAGTAAACCCCAAAGAAGCATTCAGAAAAAAAGTCTGTTACCCCATTTAACAGACTTAAGTTAGTACTGCCTTTCCACCTGTCAGATGGTTAAGAAAATTCTTTATCATTATCTGCCACTAGTCTAACTCGACCCCGATCCCGATACTCGTGACATTTTCTCCGATCCACCTCTATTAGCATACAACCATGAACCTAATCTTAAAGACATCCTCGACCACAGCCAGTTGAAGCGGAGCCTTACATATGTTGGCACCAGAAAATGTAACCACCTTCGGTGCGTTAACTGTCATGTAGTCTGGGAAACTTCCTCTTTTTCTTTTTCGTTCGCTTCTACCACCAAGACCGCCCGGTGATCCTACTGAATTTAGTCCTATGGTCCTGGATAGGCCCCGTGGTTCCCCCCTGTCGTCCCGAAAAGACCACATGAGATCCCTGAAAGGACCAAGAGGTTCAGAGTATCGCAAGGCTTGAGCCTGTATTCTCGGTGGGTCTCAGAAGCTGGATTGCGTGACACTGCGGTTTTGGTTGCATCAGTTTAATCTAGAGTTGGACTTTCTCACCGGAAAACCTCGGCGTGTTTTGGGATACCCGTGTATCCCCGCCGGGTCAGAGGTGGTTGCCCATCCAGTCCAGCGTTGGACTTTCTTACTGGAAAAACTCAGTGTGATTAGGATACGCATACATCCCCGCCGGGTGAGAGGTGGTTGCCTATCTAGACTGCACTGATCTAATGTCTCCGACTTCAACATTTTGTGGTCGTGGCGGCTACTAGTTGTGACCAGGACGGAGCTTTTGTCCAGGAGGACGAATCCTAGCCACTAGTGTTTCACCCCTGGGTTGAGCCGGTTTAGGTGTATTACCCCAGTATGGGCGTGTTTAGGACGTGACCGACCTCTAGAGCGGAGGTACCATGACATGAGTAGCCATCAAGTTTCACCCCTGGTTTAAGTCGGTTTAGGCATATTTCACCAGTATGAGAATATATCGGACGTGACCGGCCTCTAGAGCAGATGTGCCGTGGTTTGAGTAGCTCTCGCCTCGAGACTACTGGACATACCGATTAAGTTTCACTTTATCTTTTCCATCACCTTTTCACATCGGTGCCGCACACAACCCTAATTGCTTTTTCGCATTTTCTTCATTGGCCGGGAGGAGTTTCACTCCACTCGCGGCATCCGAAGAATCTCGCCAGCAGTGCAGTCTGGAAAACGAACACCTTTCCCAAAACTGCCTTTCATGAGGGATTCACATGCGAATCCCGTAATGTGGTATATGTCATCATATCCAAAAGATGCAGGATGACGTATATTGGTAAGACTGGCTTCATATTAGGGGACCGCATACAGAAAGATATGTATGATATCGCCCAGCATGCTTCGAAACCGGTCCCGAATCATTTCAATGGCCCCAACCACAGAGGCAAATTTGACTTTTTTTTAACAGCCATCAAACAATGTCACGCAGATGACATAAGCCGCATAGCGCTTGTGAACCGCTAAATGCAGGATTATGGGACGCTGGAACCACACGGTTTGAAATCGTTATTCAGCTACACCTAACATTCTCCTCTTCAACACTTATAATCCCTCTCCACTAAAATCCACTCCTTTTTCACTTGTTACACATAGTTCAGAACCTCCTCACAGCATCACATTACAACCCCTATACCCCAACTATAATCATCTGTTTCACCTTCTCCTCGCTAGGTTAACATTGTATCACTCTCTCTGCCCTCCACGATTTCCCCAACCACCACCCTCAGTTAGACCCACCTATCACAGATCACAAGTCTCCATTTAAACATTCTCTACACTCCACCAAGCCAATTTTTGAACAAGCGTCGGACAAGCCTCATTTTCTTACAAGTTACAGCTAAGTGCTATAATGTTTTTAAACATAGCATTCTTGTGAATCTATACTTTATCTCTTCTCTCTATTTCTTCGTCCTGTATGCTTTTTTATGATTAAGGTTCAAGCCAAAACGTCAAAACTTTGTATTCATTAAGTAATAAAACTGTTCGTCCTTTTTTCCTACTTTATACATTTTGGTATCACAGCTTTACTGCAGTACTCCGTGTATAGTTGTATACTTTGACACTAATTATTGCGTGTTACTTCATATTTAACAGTGCGTATGCGTGCAAATATAAGAAATTTGTCGAATATGGCATCCAAGTTCAGAAATGTCCTGAATAAAGAGTAAATTTAAATAAATTTGTTCTGGGAAGAAAATGTGTATGCTTAATAAGATTCGAAATTGCAGAAGGACTTTGTGACACTGTATATGTAACTTTCAACGTGTGTGCATCTGCTCCATCGTTTTATCTTTGTAGCACGCTTGCATGGCAATCTAACTTTTGATGGTGTGTATTCAAGGACAATGCAAACGTTTACTCACTTTTGCAAGGACTAGAAATAAAACAACACTACCATGCGAGAGCTTGTCGACGATGTCAACTTTATCTTTTGATTTAAACAGTCTGCAGAAAGCAGAAATCATGGCAGCTGTCGACACCATTATGACATTGATCATTTTCAGCACTGCATCCATAGAAGGCTTTGTTTTTTCCATTGCCGCTGAACTTAACTGATTGCAGTTATCACTATCACATGATATTACTTGCCCTTTAGTCACTACTATCATCAGTATGACTAACTGGACTTTACTAATCATCATCATCTCTACATTAGCCACTATCATTACCAGTATGTCTGTCTCTACATTAGCCACTATCATTACCAGTATGTCTGTCTCTACATTAGCCACTATCATTACCAGTATGTCTGTCTCTACATTAGCCACTATCATTACCAGTATGTCTGTCTCTACATTAGCCACTATCATTACCAGTATGTCTGTCTCTACATTAGCCACTATCATTACCAGTATGTCTGTCTCTACAATAGCCACTATTAATACCTCCAGCAGCTTTAGGGTACAAACAGAAGTGAAGCAGGGATGTGTACTATCACCAACATTATTATCTTGGCAGTAGACTGGTTAATGAAGGAGGCAACATCAGACAAACGCAGAGGATTACAATGGGCCCTTGACACAGTGCTGGAGGACCTTGGCCTTGCAGACGACATTTGTCTACTATCAAGCAGCCACAAAGATATGCAAGATAAAATAAACAAGCTGACTCAGAATGCAAACAACATAGAATTAAAGATCAATGTAGGAAAGACAAAGTTAATGAAGCAAAATGTGAACAACAGAAATGTACGTACTCAGAATAGATAGCAAGTTAATGGGGGAGGTCAACGAATTTGTATATCTTGGCAGTAGAGTAGTAGAAAATGGAGACAGCACAGAGGACATCAACAGCAGACTTACTAGAGCAAACCAGGCTTTTGCAGTGCTGCAGACTATATGGAAATCTAAAAAATTAAGTATAAATATGAAAATCAGGATATTTAAGAGTAATGTTCTAAGTGTACTACTCTATGGAAGTGAATGCTGGAAAATCACCAAAACAGTAGAAAACAAGCTGAATTCTTTCCAGACTAAATGTTTAGGAAGAATTAGAAAAATATTTTGGCCAAACACCATAAGAAATAACATCCTGTTGGCAGAAATGCAAATGAAACCACTGGCAGCAATTATTGAGGAAAGATGCTGGCCATTGTTGGGACATGTGCGAATGAATGACAACTCACTACCAAAAATAGCACTAAGATGGACACCACAGGGGAACAAAAGCAAGGATAGACCAAAGGATATATGGAGAAGAACAACTGAGAGGATGTTGAGCAATAGAGGGCTCACCTGGGCAAGAGCATAAAAAAGGCAAAGGACAGGCATTTGTGGAAAACCCTTGTGGAGGTCCATGTGCCCTGGGCACTTAAGGTTCAGAGGGGGATATATACATATATATATATTAGACCCTGTTACTACCAGTTGTGTCGGTCTCTATATTAAAACAGAACGAAGAAAGGATGTGGTGGTTCCTTGCTGCCCAATATTCAACAGTGCACTGCGACGCCAGTCTCAGATAAGACATTAGAAGATCTCTGTCAGGATATAAACCACAGCACAGGGAATATTTAGGTTGGGTCAGGCAGCAGGGAAGCAACGCAGCCCTCCAACGAGACCAGAGACAAGGTTAACTTCCCACCAGCAAGTGCCAAAAGCATATGGGAAAACCTAGACACAGTTTTATTCAAAGAATTGGACAAACAGCTGAGAGGGAAAAACCTTGAGCAAAACTGGAAGCATTTGGTAACATCTTCACTGCCACAAAGAGTTTGGAACCAAACAGGCAAAAAGAGAAAAAGTAACACTAAGAAAGTCCAGAAGACAGAGGAAAATAGAAGCAATAAGACAGCAGAAGAACCATGCCCGGAAAATTTTTAAGAAGGCACATGAATCAGAAAAGGAAGGACTAAGACAGGTTTGGCAGCATCTATAACACAACACCCTTTGCAGAGCTGAAAGACTATGTAAAAGAAAGAGGGAAACCAGATATGCAAGAGAAAAGTTCTACATAGATCCCTTCAGGTTTGCCAAGCAGCTATTTGAACAGCCAAAATCAAGTACACTGAAAACAAGTAGGGAGGTGCCCGAGGAACATCTGAGCAAGACATACTCTGATAAAAATCAGCATACACCTCTCGAGCAGATGAAAGGTCTGGTGTGGCCCTGTGCACCAGGCAGCAAATTCAAATGCAGCCCACCAACCTTACAAGAAGCAGAGAGCATCGTAGGAAAGGCTAAAGGAAAGTCAGCACCAGCCCCAAATGGCGTCCCTTCTAGCCGTACTGCACCAAACATTTAGATGTACCGTGCATCTGTCTGCTAGTTACAGACACGGCAATAATTTAAGTACTTTGCAATTGTGTAAAACCGCCACCCAAATGGTAAACTGTACTACTTTTTTCTTACTCTATCTACTGATTAAATCTGAGGAATTTCTAAGAACGAACACATCTCAACAGTTTGAGAACCACCAACACTCAAATTGATATAGCAATTACACATATTTATTATGGAAAAAAATGAGTGGTGAATAAATGAGGATGTACCAAATAAACTGAGTAAAAAGATGAACAATCAAACTCTTCTCCAGACGAGAACTAGTTCGCCATGTAAGGAGGGAGTGTGCAACAGACTACTACTCTCAGCCAGGAAAAATGGGCAATCAACATGATGAAATAAGAACCCGCTTACTAGCACACTGAAAATTCCATGGATCCTTACATACAACTTCACATCCTAGCGTCTTATCTGGAACATCCTACTCAGTCAACCTCTACAATGAATTTTCAAACATAATGAATCATTTCAAGCTACTAATAAATCTTCATAATTCATCCTAACTCTATCTCTCTCAATCTATCATAATCATTCTATCATAATAATCAAATCATCTCCAAATCTCCACCTCTCACTTCTTAAATATGTCCTAACTATTCTCCTAAATCTTCCCAAAGTTTCTATCCCGAGAATCACTCAGCCCTTGATTCTACCTGTTTACGACCTTCCCACGAACACCCACTGGACATTCCATAAATAACTTTATTACTAATACGTCAATGCTAAGTTCATAAAAATCCCGTGGAATCCAATGTCTCACCCTGACCTTTCAACTGAACTTCCACACAACAAAAATACCAAGGTTTTAAAACAAATGGTCCAAATATTAAAATACCCCTTATTATATCCATTTTATGCAAAATCCAACCATCATAAAAGTACATTTTCTAATATACTGTTATACCCTTACATACTATACAAAAGATGCCCCAAAGTTCTAAAGAAGCTCCATAAACTCCTACGAACAGTATGGACCAAGGGACTCATAAATAAAGAATGGAAAAAAGGCTAACGACGTATATATCCCAAAG
The DNA here is from genome assembly GCA_009760885.1 of Achatina immaculata. NCBI lineage: Eukaryota > Metazoa > Mollusca > Gastropoda > Stylommatophora > Achatinidae > Lissachatina > Lissachatina immaculata. The sequence continues at coordinate 42,191,690 of CM019699.1, forward strand.
GAGCAGAATTCCACTGAAATCAACCAGTTCAGACTGATCTCACTTCTGAAAGTGGAAGGAAAGATATTCTTCTCCGTAATGGGAAAGAGACTAACAACATACCTCCTAGACAATGGTTATGTTGATACATCTATGCAGAAGGGATGAATTCCAGGTTCCCCAGGATGTCTCGAGCATGCTTCAACGATTTGGGAAGCTATTCAGCAGACAAGATCTGGAAAGAAAAATCTACAGGTAATATGGCTTGACCTAGCCAATGCGTATGGCTCAGTACCACATCAGATGATATGGCTAGCACTAGACATGTATCATGTGCCAAAAGAAACCACGAAGATGCTGAAAATGTACTTCACAGGGTTCCTCGTGAGATTTGGAACATCAGGATATATTACAAGATGGATTGAGCTACAGGTAGGAATTGCAATGGGCTGTACAATATCTCCCATACTGTTCGTACTAGCCATGCAAGTAATCCTGAGAGCAGCAGAAGAACAGTAGCAGAAGGTCCAAGGTTCAGAAATGGATGTCAGATGGCACCACTAAAAGCATTCATGGATGACACAACACTAATAACAACCAGTGAAACACAGGCACGAAAAATGTTAGAGTATTTGGATAGCCTTATCATATGGTGCCACATGAGTTTCAAACTAAGAAGTCAAGAAGTCTGTCATTTGGAAAGGGGAAAGTGATATAAAGATCGTACACAGTGCCAAATCAAATAATCCCAACTATAGGGGAAGAGCCAGTGAAGAGCCTTGGCAGAGTATATGATGCTTCCATGAAAGACTCAAACGCGGTGAAGCAGGTCATAGAAATGGCACAGAATGGACTGAACATCATAGACAAAAGCAACCTACTAGGGAAGTTCAAAATATAGTGCCTCCAGTTCATGCTGATTCCAAAACTGATGTGGCCACTACTCATTTACGAAGTAAGTACCAGCACAGTAGAGGCAATCGAAAGAAAGATAAATAAATCCATAAGAAAGTGGCTGGGTGTACCACCAGGATTAATTGATGTGGCACTGTACTGCACGAAGAGCAAACTACAGCTACCAGTCAAATCTGGTTGAAGAATACAAGGTAGGAAAGACAAGGCTTGCAATGATGCTACAAGAATCTACAGATCCAGTAGTACGAGAATAGCAGCCAACACTTAAAACTGGACGAAAGTGGAGAGTAAATGAGGAAGTGACCGCAGCCAGGGAAACACAGGAGCTGAAAGAAGTAACAGGATACACCCAGACCAACAAAAGGGGATTTAGTAATGGTGAAATCAAATGGTGGTCAAAGGCCTCCTGTAAGGAAAGAAGATCCTGTAAGATCATCAGCAAAGTAAGGAATTAAGAGGATGATAAGCGGGTCCAGAAGGCAGTCCAACAGGTACAGCAAGGTCAGTGGACAACATGGGAGGAAATCCTGCAGAGATCACTAACATGGAATGACATTTGGAAAATGGCACTCTTGAGACTTAGCTTCATCATCAGAGCTATTTATGACCTTCTGCCTACAGACTCCAACCTATACAAATGGGGTTTATAAGAAGACACAAATTGCCTTCTCTGCAAATAAAGGCAAACATTGAAATATGTGCTGTCAGCATGCAGAGTTTCATTAGGTCAAGGACGCTACACCTGGCAGCACAACAGAGTGTTGCAGGAACTAGTAGCCATTGTAGACAGGGCACAAGATAAAGCAAATAACAGCAAAAGAGTTGAGGTCCCACCTAAATACTTCATGGGCGCTGGTACGACATCGAATATTGAAATCAGAGACATTCCCTTACCATCACTGCTAGATGGTACAAATGACTGGGATGTGATAGCGGACCTGCCAGGAAGAAGAGAATACCCGACTGCCATCAGGAACACAGGAATGTGACCAGACATTGTAGTGTACTCCAAAGAAAAACAGGAACTAATAATAATTGAGCTTACGGTTCCGTACAAAACAAGAATAGAGGAGCAACATCTATTCATATGTGAGAAGTACAGTGACCTGGTCAAGCAACTGAGGCAGGGGGCAGGAGTCAGGGCAAAAGTGATAGCTGTAGAAGTGGGAGCGAGAGGATTCGTAGCAACATCAGCATACGACCTATGTAAGCAACTGGGCATAAAGGGACAAGCAAGAGCAAGGGCACTGAAAACCCTTTCAGAAACAGCAGAAAAGGACTCGTGCTGGCTGTGGAGTATGCGAAACAAGCATTGAGAACATAAATAATTTCGCTTGTCGCGGCCAGTACCAGTCCTCCGTGGCTAAATTGCTAAAGAATCACTTCAAAAGTGCAGTGCCAACTCAATCCCGGGACAAAAAAGCAACAACTCACAAGATTTCTGGGAGTCATGACCCAGAGGGGCCCACTCCCCTTAGAGTGTCAGGAGTTTAATAGGGCCAAAACACTTGTCTGGGGGGGGGGGGGGGGTACTTCCTCTGACGATCTGAAGGAGTTGTGTTGTTATTCAGCTTTCTATAGTAGAAAGTTTCCTGCAAACTCTATCATTACCGGTATGTCTGTCTCTATATTAGACACTTTTATTACCAGTATGTCTGTCTCTATATTAGACACTATTATTACCAGTATGTCTGTCTCTATATTAGACACTATTATTACCAGTATGTCTGTCTCTATATTAGACACTATTATTATCAGTATGTCTGTCTCTATATTAGACACTATTATTACCAGTATGTCTGCCTCTATATTCTTATCTTATATCTTATACCCTTCCCGTGCCGTTAAACGTCATATAGGCCTCGCAAGGTAGTTCGCCAATTTTTCCTGTTTTCCGCGAGCTTTTCAACCTCATCAAGGGATTTTATGCCTATTAATTAGGCCTCTCTTAACAGTGTCCTCTTTAGAGTTTCACGCAGTCTGCCTCTTTTTCTTTAGCCTGTTGTGTTCCACTTGATAGCTTGTTTTGGGATTCTCTAATTGTTTCTTCTCATCAAGTGACCAACATATGTCCATCTTCCTTTCCTGATCACTCATGAGACTGGTTGCTGTTCAATCATCTGTTTTGTGTCTGCATTGTTCCTGAATTCGTTCCACTTGATGCCGAGTATTTTCCTTAGGCATTTGTTTTCAAAAGAGTCTAATTTCTTCTCTATTTCTTTAGTTGTTTTCCAGCTTTCGCATGCATAAATGAGGGTGAATATTAAATTTGAATTGAATAGTCTTAACTTGGATTTTTGTGCTTATAACTTTTGAATTCCATATGTTCTCAAAGGTAGTCTTGAAGATTGTTGCTTTTGCATCCTTTCTGGTGTCACCATCCTGGTCTATGTAGCTGCCAAGGTATGCAAATTGATTGACTTCTTCAACATCTGTTCCTTCCACGTGTATTTTTCCATTTTGATTAATGGGAAGTTTCATTATTTTTGTTTTGTCCTTGTTAATTTCAAGTCATATTTTGCTAGCCAGTGAAGACAGATATCTGTTTTTTCTTGCATTGAATTCACATTGTTACTGATAAGAGTTATGTCATCTCTATATTAGACAGTATTATTACCATTATGTCTGTCTCTATATTAGACATTATTATTACTAGTATGTCTGTCTCTATATTAGACACTATTATTACTAGTATGCCTGTCTCTATATTAGACACTATTATTACTAGTATGTCTGTCTCTATATTAGACATTATTATTACCAATATGTCTGTCTCTACATTAGACACCATCATCACCAGAACCAAAACAAACTCTTGAGACATACTCTCTTCTAATTTACCAGCCTAACTTTTCAGACATGCGTTCTTCAGGTGAGATAGTTGGATTTATCATATACTGTATATTGGTCAGTCATTTGCATATCCTTTGCGGAACTTTGCCTCCCTAACAGCACTCCTGTAGGCCTCTTGGTTGTAAGCAAGATGCCCTGCTGCTGATGCGCCCATTTGCAGATCATCAACGATGTCTTGCAGCCATCTTCACTTTGGTCTTCCTCTCTTTTTCCCACTATGTACCCTTCCTAGCCTATCTTCTCTAAATTATCATGACATTTGATATGTCCAAAATATTTAAAATATTTAAGTTTTATCTGTTTAATTTGTTTCTAGGTTATTAGGGTAGGGGTATCCCCTATCAAATGAGAAGTAAGACGCCTCCTTACTTCTGTTAGTCTACAGGACACCCTTGGGCAAGGTGGAGTGCCCGTATAGCCCGCGCGATAGCATCAAGGTGACATGAAGCCCTGGCAGCAGGTGGTGGATGGAATGGGAGAGCGCAGCCGACAGATAATGTTGGTTATGGTCGCCATTCTATGATGGTAGGCAGAGAGCAGCTGACAGATAATGTTGGTTATGGTCACCATTCTATGATGGTAGGCAGAGAGCAGCTGACAAATAATGTTGGTTATGGTCGCCATTCTATGATGGTAGGCAGATGATCTCAATGTAGGGACAACGGCTACGATAACTGACTAGTACAGTCACTGCCCGGAAGGAAAGCAATGGTAAACTATCTTCTGAAAATATACCAAGAAACTCAACAGCAACATGGAAGGTCAGACAGGAAAAAGATCTGGTGGTGAGTCCCCCAGGCCAGATAGATCTAATTTTAACACTGGGGAAGATTGTGAGACAGAGGTCAGTACTAGTAATTGTGATAACGGACAATATCCTGATGGTGTTACTAAGGAAAACCCCTGCATCAAACTAAAAAGAAAAATAAAAGTAGGAAAATGGAATGTGAGAAGTATGTATGAGGGAAAGTATCAAATAATAAGTGTATAAAACAGGAAAAAGTAGGAGCAGCTTTATTACTTAACGATTACAAAGTTGTGACGTTTCGGCGTGAGCCTTAATCATACAAAAAACATACAGGACGAAGAAGTGGAGAGAGGAGATAAAGTATAGATTCACATGAATATTATTTTTAAAAAATTTTTTTTTCTAAAGAGTACTTAGCTGTAAATTGTAAGATGTGGCTTGTCCGGCGTTGTGTGTCAGGAATGGATTTAGTAGAACGTGGAGACTTTAAATAGAGACCTGTGACATGTGGTCGGTGGGTTGTAACTGGGGGTGGTGGATGGGGAACCGGGGAAGGGAGAGAGAGAGTGTGTGATGCAATATTGACCTAGTTAGGAGAAGTTGAAACAGATGATTGGGGAAGAGGGATTGCAGAGTGATGCTGTGAGGAAGTTTGAAAAGTAAGAAGGGGTGGACTTTGTGGAGAGGTACTGTAATGATTGAAGAGAATGTTAAGTGTAACTAAACAGCGAGTTTAACCCACGTGGTTCCAGCGTCCCATAATTTTGAATGCAGCGGTTCTCAAGTGCCAGGCGGCTTGTGTCATTTGCGTGACATTGTTTGATGGCTGTTGCCAGAAAGTCAGATTTGCCTCTGTGGTTGGGGCCATTGAAATGATTTGGGACTGGTTTCGAAGCATGCTGGGTTATATCGTACAGATGTTTTTGCATGCGGTCCCCCCAATCTGAGGCCAGTCTCACCAATATATGTTACCTACATCTTTTGCATACGATGACATATAACACATTAAGGGACTCGCGTGTGAATCCCTCATGAAGGGTGAGGATAGTTTTGGGAAAAGTGATTGTTTTCGTTTCCCAGACTACAGGGCAGGTAACGCAGCGGGGGCGGTTACATTTTCTGGTGCAAACATATGTAAGGCTCTGCTTCAGGTGGCTGTGGACGAGGATGTCCTTAAGGTTTGGCTCACGTTTCTATGCCAATAGGGGTGGATTAGAGAAAATGTCGCGAGTGTAGAGTCGAGTTGGATTAGTTGCAGATGACGATAAAGAATTTTCTTAACCATCTGACCATGCGAGTGGAAAGGCACTACTAACTTAACTCTGTCAGATGGAGTAACAGGCTTTTTCCTGATTACTTCTTTGTGACTCACTAGTTGGATACGGTTGAAGGCTTCACGAAGGACCTTTTCTGGGTAGTGGCGATGACGGAAAAATTCTAATAACTTGTTGGACTATTAAGTCCAAATTATCCTGACATATGCGGCGAAGACGAAGGAGTTGGGAATATGGGATGGAGTTCTTACAGGCTTCAGGATGGGAGGAGGTGTAAAGCAAATAGGTGTGGCTGTCGGTGGGCTTGTAAAATACAGAGGTGACAACCCTGTTTGTGCCAATAGAGACTTTAATGTCTAAAAAGTTAACAGACTTGTCAGAAATTTCATAAGTGAATTTTATGTTGTTATTGAGTGTATTGGCGAATTCAATAAATTAAAAAAATTTTTTAAGGTCTTAAAGGTATATATAAGGTATAAAGCTGCTCCTACTTTTTCCTGTTTTATACATTCTAGTATCACAGCTTTACTACAGTGCTTCGTAATCTATACTTTATCTCCTCTCTCTACTTCTTCGTCCTGTATGTTTTTGTATGATTAAGGCTCACGCCGAAACGTCACAACTTTGTAATCGTTAAGTAATAAAGCTGCTCCTACTTTTTCCTGTTTTATACATTCTAGTATCCCAGCTTTACTGCAGTGCTTCGTGTATAGTTATATACTTATACACTAATTATTGTGTTACCAAATAATAAGTGATGAGTTGAAAAGAACAGGGATACACATTTTGAGAATCTGCGAACAATGATGGAAAGGATTAGGACACTTCAAGAGCGATAATGATATATATAGCAGTATATTGAATGTTTGGATGTAAGATAGATAACTCATCTGAGAATTGGACTATTTGTATAAAATGAGTTATCTTCTAAAGTAATCAGCTGTTTGTGAGTAGAGTCCATCTGGCTTGTCTTGGAGTGCACGAGGGTCACGGTTGAGGGATGATGGGAAAGAGGTCAGGTGAGAGAGAAATCATATGACTGAGGGACAGTTGTGTTTTGTGTATCGTCTGAGATAGACGTAGATTAGGGTGTTAGAAATGTTGTGGTTTAGTCAAATAGATGTAGAGTAGAGTGTGTTAGGCTGTTCTGATGGTGACATTAGTCTGCCGGGAACATATGTTGTATCGTGGAGATGTCCAGTCTCGTGTCCATGGATTCTGTTGATGCCTTTTGTCGTTCTCGTCATATCGCTCATCGACTCATCGTCACCCTGTGCATCATTAAAGTCATGTCAACTGTAAAGTTGCTGCTTCTGAATTACTATTTCCACTGAGAGAGAATGAACCTGGGAGCAAGTAAGTCTGTGAAGTGAGTAACAAAACAGACGCAAAACAATGTAGAATGGTAATGTAAGAAAGAACTAATTTTGGACAGTAGTGGAAATAAGAGCGAGAATGATAATATATTTATATATTCTGGCGGAGAAGTAGGAGGAAAGAATGGAGTGGCTTTTTATTTGGACAAATCAACATCAAAAGCATTACTAGGCTACAATCCAGTAAGTGATAGAATCCTAACAATCAGACTTAAGGGCATTCCTAGAAATGTAACAGTCATCCAGGTATATGCACCTACATCAGCAGCAGAAGAAGATGAAGTAGAACATTTTTATAACACACTGCAGACGACAATGGACCAGGTACAGAAAAATGATATTGTATTTATAATGGGTGATTTTAATGCAAAAATTGGTACAGAAAGAGCAGAAGATGAAGGACATGTTGTAGGGAAATTTAGCATAGGACACAGAAATGAGGCAGGTGACAATCTAATGGCGTTTTGTATGGAAAATGAGCTAATGATCGCTAACACACTTTTTAAACAACATCCAAGAAGACTTTACACATGGACATCACCTGATGGGAAAACCAGGAATCAAATAGATTACATTTTAGTGCAGAGAAGGTGGAGGTCAAGCATAACATCAGCAAAAACTTTACCAGGTGCTTATTGTGACACGGACCATGAGTTATTAATAGCAGACATGAAGATAAAGATAAAAAAGATAGTTATGGGATCAAGACCACTCCGCTTTGACCTTACAAATATACCAGAACAATACGGTATAGAAGTGAAGAACCGTTTCGAAATCCTGATGGCTGTACAGGAAGAGATGACACCAGATGAATTGGCTACGCAGGCCAAAGATATCTTAGTAACAACAGCTAAAGACATGGTTCCAGTAAAGAAAACACAAAAGAATAGATGGATCACAGCAGGTACACTAGAACTGATAAAACAATGTAGAGAAATGAAGACGCAATGGAGAGTGACAAACAACAACAAAGATAAATATAAATCTTTAACAAAAGAAGTACGAAGAAACATAAGAAAAGACAAAAAACAATACATACAAGATTGTTGTGAAAGAATAGAAGAACATCAGAGGTGTGGAAGAGATAGTGAAATGTTTAAAGAAATGAAGACATTGACGAGAAATGTCACACCTAAGCTAAATGTAATTTGTGATGAGATGGGGAATACCCTGACAGAGACAGAGGAAATTCTGGAAAGATGGAAGGAATATTGCAAAAGAATGTATGAAACAACTGACTGTGGAAGCAGAAATCAACAGTGTGAATTATTATTGTAGGAGAAAGAACCCGAGCCGACAATGGAAGAAGTTTTATGGGCAATAAAGAGTCTGAAAAATGGTAAATCACCAGGATGTGATGAGATAACCGCTGAATTTATTAAAGCAGGAGGAAAGGAGTGTGCAACAATCTATCATGCACTATGTAAAAAGATATGGCATTCAGGTATTTGGCCAAAAGAATGGAAAAGAACTGTATTCATACCACTGCCAAAAAAGGGTAACCTGAAATTATGCACCAACTACAGAACTGTTGCCCTGATTAGTCATGCCAGTAAAATTATGTTAAAAATCATAATGGGTAGACTTCGAAAGAAAATAGAAGAAGAAGTCAATATGGTCCAAGCTGGCTTCAGGCAAGGAAGAGGATCAAGAGATCATATATTCAATCTAAGATTAATAATAGAGAAATGCAGGGAGTTTAATGTGAATCTATATTTATCCTTTATAGACTACTCAAAGGCATTTGATTGTGTACAACACCAGAAACTTTGGGAAATAATGGAAAAAATGGGATTTCCAACACATTTGATACAATTAACATCACTGCTGTATTCAGACCAACAAGCAGCAGTAAGAATAAATGGTGAAACAACAACTTGGTTTGACATAAAACAAGGGGTCCGTCAGGGGTGCATATTGTCACCCTACTTATTTAACTTGTATACTGAAAATATAATGAGGAATGTTAGAGAAGATGTAGACAAAGAATATTACGATGCCATAACAGTTGGAGGTTATGAAATACCAGAGATTAGATATGCTGATGACACAGTATTGCTGTCCACAACACAAGAAGGAATGGAAAAACTAATTATGTCAGTCCGCAAGAACAGCGAAGAGCAGAACCTCTATCTTAATGCGAAGAAAACTAAAGTGATGACAACTGACAAAACAAACAAGGCAACTGAAATATGTATCAATGAGGAAAAACTGGAAGAAGTGGAGAGTTTTGAATATCTTGGATCACTACTAACTAATAATGGAGATACAATGAGGGAAATTAAAAGGAGGACATCTATTGCTCTTCAGAAAGTAAAACAAATGAAGAATCTGTGGAGAGGAGCAGACAGAACCACAAAAATAAGATTTTTAAGGGCATGCATCTTTCCCATCGCAACATATGCCTGTGAGACCTGGACACTTAACAAAACAGCTGAGAAGCACATAAATGCCTTTGAATGTAAATGCTATAGAAGAGTTCTCCAAATATCGTGGACACAAAAAAGAACAAATATATCTATACTACAAGAGCTTAATATTGAAGAAGGCTGGCTAGTAAAGAGGATTAAAGAGAGAAAACTTAAATATTTTGGACACATTAAACGTCATGATAATTTAGAGAAGACCGTATTGGAAGGATACATAATGGGAAAAAGAAAAAGAGGAAGACCGAAACGAAGATGGCTGCAAGACATCGTTGATGATCTGGAAATGGATGCAGCAGCAGCAGGCCATCTTGCTCACAACCGAGAGGCCTACAGGAGTGCTGTTTGGGAGGCAAAGTTCCGCAAGGGACATGCAAAGGAATGAATGAAGTGGAAATATACACAGAAATGAATAGCAATACAGAAATACATCTACACACAGAAGAGCAGAAGATTGAATCACCACACGAGTATTCTGCTTTATAATATCTTTATATACTCTGGTAGAGAAGTAGGAGGAAAGAACAGAGTGGCTTTTTAGTTGGACAAATTAATATCAAAACCATTACTAGGTTACAATCCAGTAAGTGATAGAATCCTCACTATCAGACTTAAGGGCACTCCTAGAAATGTAACATAGTTCCAGTAAAGAAAACACAAAAGAATGGATGGATTACACCAGACACACTAGAACTAATAAAACAACGTAGAGAAATGAAGAACAAATGGAAAATGACACACAACAACAAAGAGAAATATAAATCTTTAACAAAAGAAGAGGAAACATAAGAAAAGACAAAAAACAATACATACAAGATTGTTGTGAAAGAATAGAAGGATATCCATAGCACAAGAACTTAATATTGAAGAATGCTGGCTAGTAAAGAGGATTAAACAGAGAAAACCTAAATATTTTGGACACATTAAATGTCATGATAATTTAGAGAAGACCATCTTAGAAAGCAACATGATGGGAAAAAGAAAGACAGGAACATCAAGTCGAAGATGGCTGCAAGACGTTGATAATCTGTAAATGAATACATCAGCAGCAGGGCATCTTGCTTACAAATGAGAGGCCTACAGGAGAGCTGTTAGGGAGGCAAAGTTCCACAAGTGACATGCAAATGACTGACTGACTGAATATGAATATATTTGTTCTTTTTTGTGTCCATGATATCTGAAGGACTCTTCTGTAGCATTTACATTCAAAGGCATTTATGTGTTTCTCAACTGTTTTATTAAGTGTCCAGGTCTCACAGGCATATGTTGTGATGGGAAAGATGCATGGCCTTAAAAATCTTATTTTCGTAGTTCTGTCTGTTCCTCTCCACAACCTTTTTAGTTGTTTTATTTTCTGAAGAGCGATAGATGTCCTCATTTTAATTTCCCTCATTGTATCTCCATTATTAGTTTGTAGTGATCCAAGATATTCAAAACTCTCTACTTCTTCAAATTTTTCTTCATTGATATACAGCTGCCTTATTTGTTTTGTCATTTGTCATTAATTAAGTTTTCTTTGCATTAAGATAGATGTTTTGCTCCTCTCTGTTCTTATGGAGTGACACAATTAGTTTTTCCATTCCTTTTTGTGTTGTGGACAGTAATACTGTGTCATTGGTATATCTAATCACCGGTATTCCATAACTATATCTTCTCTCACATTCCTCATTATATTTTCAGCATACAAGTTAAATAAGTAAGGCAACAATATGCACCCCTGACAGACCCCTTGTTTTATATCAAACCAAGTTGTTGTTTCACTATTTATTCTTACTGCTGCTTGTTGGCATCACATGTGTCGGAAATCCCATTTTTTCTATTATTTCCCAAAGTTTCTGACCTTTTTTTCCATTATTTCATAGTTTCTGGCATTGTACACAATCAAATGCTTTTTAATAGTCTATAAAAGATAAATTCACATTAAATTATCTACATTTCTCTATTATTAATCTTATATTGAATATATGATCTCTCATTCCTCTTCCTTGTCTAAAACCAGATTGGACTATATTGGCCTCCTTCTATTTTCTTTCGAAGTCTACCCACTATGATTTTTAATAGAATTTTACTGGCATGACTAATCAGGGCAACAGTTCTGTAATTTGTGCATATTTTTAAGTTACCCTTCTTCAGCAGTGGTAGAATACAGTTCTTTTCCCATTCTTTTGGCCAAATACCTGAATGGCTATCTTTTTACATAATGCATTATATATTGTATCACATCTCTTTCCTCCTGGTTTAATGTTCAGCTGTTATCACATCACATCCTATTTTTCACTCATAGAATTTGTTGGTTCGGGTTCTTTCTCCTCCAGTAATACTCAACATTGTTGATTTTCACCTTTACAATCAGTTGTATCATACATTCCTCTGTAATATTCCTTCCATCTTTCTAGAATTTCCTCTGTCTCTGTCAATGTCTTTCCTATCTCATCACAAACTACATTTAGTTTAGGTGTGACCTTCTTGTCAATGTCCTCATTTCTTTAAACATTTCTCTATCTCTTCCACACTTCTGATGTCCTTCTATTCTTTTACAATAACCTTGTGTGTATTGTTTTTTGACTCTTCTTCTTATTATTTCTTTTGTTAAAGATTTATATTTCTCCATTGCTTTATATATATATATTATATATATTATATATTATTTATATATAAATAATAGTACTGGAGTCACCATTATGCCAAAGAGCAAGCTACGAATATGCACTTAGTTCGCCAACTTGTTAAAAAATTTATCTCTGAAATTTCTGACAAGAGCGTTAACTTTTTAGACATGAAAGTATCTATCAGCACTGACAGTCTTTCCACCTCTGTGATCTGCAAACCTATGGACAGCCACACATTTCTTCTTTACACTTCCTCTCACCCTGAAACTTCTATCCCATACTCTCAACTCCTTCGTTTTCCCTGCCTTTGCTTGGATTACTTTGACTTTATGGACCAGTCTAATAAATTATAATTTTTTAAGCATTGCCATTATCATGAAAAAGTCCATCTTAAAGCCTTCGACTGTGTTTGGAAAGTGTGCAGCAAACAGGCACTGAGAAAAACACACACAAAAAAAACAAGCGACTGCATATGACAGAGTTAGTGCTTCCTTCCATCCTGGTGGCCAGATGGTTAAGGAACTTTTCTGTCATCGTTTGCCGCTGCTACACCTCGATTATGACAGTTGTGATATCTTTTCTGATTCCCCCACCCCCCTCCCCCTCCATTAGCCTACAATCAGGAATCAGATCTGAAGGATATTGTAAAGAGTATTTCTAATGGTTAAAGAGATGTGACTCATATAAACCTTTGAGTGAAATGAAATTAGTTTTAAATCGCCCTGAATACTAATGATACTCCAATCGAGAAAATTCTGCATGGGATGTGTGTTCAAATCATGCTTTTCTAGAAAGTTCAGTCCCGTGGGATTACAAGTTGAGTCAGTTGAGAGTTAGGTTGTGTCCTGTTAGGACGTGTCATTTTTTGTTGGCAATGTAACTGTAGAATTAGTGTTGGCTAGTGTCGGTTAGAATGTGAACAAAAGTTTTAAGTGTAGGAATTGTCATTTCATTAATATCCTATAGCAGCTGTCATACTGAGATGCTGTCTGGTTTTCTTGTGCTTGTTTTGCTGATCAATTTGTTTTTACATGTATTTTCACAACACAACTCATCGGACATCATCATCATGTGTTCGCCATTAAAAGCTTCTGTGATCAGCATTGGATGCACTTACTTGATTGGTTATGTGATATTGTTGAGGGAGTCCTTGGGTTGTCTGTGAACAATTAATTCTTCTGAATATCAGTTAAAGGTGTTACATACAAGTCAGAAAGTTAACCATGGAGTAGTGAAGATTGGTGCCTATGAATATGGCACTTTCTACCAAACTACATTAGTACTATGTGAGGTAGAGAACAAAATGACATCAGTATCACCAATCAAGTTTCATTATCATCTATATCAATCAGATCACTTTTTCACAATATCCTTGTCCATAGCCACCTTAAACAGTATCCTGCCTTTGTTGGAACTAGAAAGTGCAACCATTCTCACTGTGTCACCTGCTCTGTAGTCTTCTAGGAAACGTCTTCCCTGTGTCACCTGCCCTGTAGTCTTCTGGGAAATGTCTTCATTGTGTCACCTACCCTGTAGTCATCTGGGAAATGTCTTCCCTGTGTCACCTGCCCTGTAGTCTTCTGGGAAATGTCTTCACTGTGTCACCTGCACTGTAGTCTTCTGGGAAATGTCTTCCCTGTGTCACCTACCCTGTAGTCTTCTGGGAACTGTCTTCCCTGTGTACCTACCCTGTGGTCTTCTGGGAAATGTCCTCGCTGTGTACCTACCCTGTAGTCTTTTGGGAAATGTCCTCACTGTGTCACCTTCCCTGTAGTCTTTTGGGAAATGTTCTCGCTGTGTCACCTGCCCTGTAGTCTTCTGGGAAATGTCTTCATTGTGTCACCTGCCCTGTAGTCTTCTGGGAAATGTCTTCATTGTGTCACCTACCCTGTAGTCTTCTGGGAAATGTCTTCACTGTGTTACCTGCACTGTAGTCTTCTGGGAAATGTCTTCCCTGTGTCACCTACCCTGTAGTCTTCTGGGAACTGTCTTCCCTGTGTACCTACCCTGTAGTCTTCTGGGAAATGTCCTCACTGTGTACCTACCCTGTAGTCTTTTGGGAAATGTCCTCACTGTGTCACCTTCCCTGTAGTCTTTTGGGAAATGTCCTCGCTGTGTCACCTACCCTGTAGTCTTCTGGGAAATGTCCTCCCTGTGTCACCTACCCTGTAGTCTTCTGGGAAATGTTCTCACTGTGTCATCTACCCTGTAGTCTTCTGGGAAATGTCCTCACTGTGTCACCTCCCTGTAGTCTTCTGGGAAATGTCCACACTGTGTCAACTGCACTGTAGTCTTCTGGGAAATGTCTTCATTGTGTCAACTGCACTGTAGTCTTCTGGGAAATGTCCTCACTGTGTCACCTGCACTGTAGTCTTTTGGGAAATGTCCTCACTGTGTCACCTGCCCTGTAGTCTTTTGGGAACTGAAATTGATTTTTTTGTATGTGATTTGTCCTTGTAGGTAATCCTTGAAAAAGGCTCACCCCAAAATATTGGATGTTGTAGGTTCTTCATTTATATGTTCTCATCTTACTTTCTGCCATTTGTGTTTCAGGTCAATTTCATCATTTCCTGTGTTGTTATGTAAAACTGAACCATACATCTCTGTCTACTTTTACTAGCAGATAAATGTGGTAGAGTACAAAGTAGAAGCCAGCAGCTGGCTGAGAAATGATGTAAAGGGAAGATCACAAAGGGTACCACGTGGTAAACATGGCATTATGGCCCAGACAGCCTGTTTGCCCACATCGGATATCCTTGGCCTAAACAAAAGCCATTTCTCAGCCAGTTGCTGGCTTCCACTTCGTGCTCTACTACATCTGTCTGGGCACATTTTGTTGTTGTGGGATCTTTCTTACTAGGAGATGCTAAGTCTATAGTTGTCATCTATTTTTCTTGTTTTTATCTGTTGTGTTGTTTTTGTATGTGATCCTTGTAAAAGGCTTTTGCTAAAATATTGGATTGTTGTATGTTCTTCATTTCTATGCTCTCATCTAGGTTTCTGCCATTCTTGTTCCTGCCCACTTTTCTCACTCTTTCTTTCTTTGTAAAACTGAACCATGCACCTTTACTTCTGTATGTATGCATTCTGTATGTATGCACCTTTACTTCTGTATGTATGCACTTTTACTTCTGTATGTATGCACCTTTACTTCTGTATGTATGCACCTTTACTTCTGTATGTATGCACCTTTACTTCTGTATGTATGTACCTTTACTTCTGTATGTATGCACTTTTACTTCTGTATGTATGTACCTTTACTTCTGTATGTATGCACCTTTACTTCTGTATATATGCACTTTTATTTCTGTATGTGTGCACCTGCTTCAATGGCAGAATTTGTATGAATGTATTTGCTTCAGCAACACAATGTATAACTTCTGATGATGCCGCTGATTTCCCAGCTACATGGGGATCCTACAACATCAAGGAGATCCTACAACAAGAAGAAGATCCTACAACAAGAAGAAGATCCTATAACAGTGAGGAGATTCTACAACGAGGAGATCCTATAACAATGAGGAGATCCTATAACAAAGATATCCTACAACAACAAGAAGATCCTACAACAATGGAGATCCTAAAATCAAGAGATTCTACAAGAAGCAGAAGAGATCCTACAATAACAATAAGATCCTACAACAACGAGGAGATCCTACAACAAGAAGATCATACACCAATGGAGATCTTACAACAAAGAGATCCTATAATAACAAGAAGATCCTACAACAACATATATCCTACAACAACATATATCCTACAACAACATATATCCTACAACAACATATATCCTACAACAATGTATATCCTACAACAAAGATATCCTAAAACAAAGAGATCCTACAACAAGAAGAAGATCCTACAACAATGGAGATCCTACAACAAGAAGAAGATCCTACAACAATGGAGATCCTACAACAACAAGGTGATCCTACAAGAAGAAGAAGATCCTACAACAACGAGGAGCTCCTACAGTAACAAAGAGATCCTACAATAACAGCAAGAAGATCCTACAACAACGAGGAGATCCTACAAGAAGAAGAGCCTACAACAACAAGGAGATCCAACAATGAGAAGGTCCTACAACAATGAGTAGATTCCATAACAAGAAGAAGATCCTACAACAATGAGTAGATCCTATAACAAGAAGAAGATCCTACAACAATGAGTAGATCTTATAACAAGAAGATCCTACAAAATGAGTAGATCTTATAACAAGAAGAAGATCCTACACAAGAATGAGATCCTACAACAGCAAGAAGATCCTACAACAATGAGTAGATCCTATAACAAGAAGATCCTACAACAATGAGTAGATCCTATAACAAGAAGATCCTACAACAGCAAGAAGATCCTATAACAATGAGTAGATCCTATAACAAGAAGATCCTACAACAATGAGTAGATCCTATAACAAGAAGATCCTACAACAGCAAGAAGATGCTACAACAAGGGATCCTACATAAAAACACGGAAGGAATAAAACAACAGGAAATGAATGAACTAGGAAATGAATGAATGAACAAACTTTATTTTCAAAGCGTGGAGAATTTGGCCTGCAGACCTGTCTAACATTCTGCTCTTCAACTTTCACTCAGACCTAGTCACTGAACATTAATTTACTATTAGGATTACTTATATACAAAACTCAGTGCTAAATATCAGTGGAAAACTAATAAAACATACAATAAAATTAGTTCACATTCTCATATACTAACTACAGCCAAATTGATATAACAAGTCATGTACAAGAATTACACTAGAATCACAGAGATCTTAAAGAAGATCAAGAGAAATCATACCAGAACAACAGAAAGGTCTTACAACAACAGATTTTACACGAATAGCACAGAGCTCTTGAAACACCAGCACATATCTTACATGAATAGCACAGAGCTCTTGAAACACCAGCACATATCTTACACAAATAGCAGAGAGCTCTTGAAACACCAGCACATATCTTACACAAATAGCAGAGAGCTCTTGAAACACCAGCACATATCTTACATGAATAGCAGAGAGCTCTTGAAACACCAGCACATATCTTACATGAATAGCACAGAGCTCTTGAAACACCAGCACATATCTTACATGAATAGCACAGAGCTCTTGAAACACCAGCACATATCTTACATGAATAGCACAGAGCTCTTGAAACACCAGCACATATCTTACATGAATAGCACAGAGCTCTTGAAACACCAGCACATATCTTACATGAATAGCAGAGAGCTCTTGAAACACCAGCACATATCTTACACAAATAGCAGAGAGCTCTTGAAACACCAGCACATATCTTACATGAATAGCAGAGAGCTCTTGAAACACCAACACATATCTTACACGAATAGCAGAGAGCTCTTGAAACACCAGCACATATCTTACATGAATAGCAGAGAGCTCTTGAAACACCAGCACATATCTTACATGAATAGCAGAGAGCTCTTGAAACACCAGCACATATCTTACATGAATAGCAGAGAGCTCTTGAAACACCAGCACATATCTTACATGAATAGCACAGAGCTCTTGAAACACCAGCACATATCTTACATGAATAGCACAGAGCTCTTGAAACACCAGCACATATCTTACATGAATAGCACAGAGCTCTTGAAACACCAGCACATATCTTACATGAATAGCAGAGAGCTCTTGAAACACCAGCACATATCTTACACAAATAGCAGAGAGCTCTTGAAACACCAGCACATATCTTACATGAATAGCAGAGAGCTCTTGAAACACCAACACATATCTTACACGAATAGCAGAGAGCTCTTGAAACACCAGCACATATCTTACATGAATAGCAGAGAGCTCTTGAAACACCAGCACATATCTTACATGAATAGCAGAGAGCTCTTGAAACACCAGCACATATCTTACATGAATAGCAGAGAGCTCTTGAAACACCAGCACATATCTTACATGAACAAAGAAAAGTCTTAATGCCAGGTGATATTACAAGGACAACAACAGGCAGGCAATCTTACAAGAATGAGGATATAATTTTACAAATGAAAGATCAGAAATGTGTGCAACAAACTTGTCTTGTGTTCTGCTTGGCTCAGCTTATATCAGTGATAATGCTAGGTTTTTTTTTTTGAAGCTGGTACAACTGTACCCATCTCTTACCTTGCACAAAGTACTTTTGGAGATATCAGTTTTCTCACTAACTCGGTACCTTATATCTTTATTTTAATACAAAAAAAAATAACTAATGAGCAGCATTTGAGGCAAGCTGATGAAAAATGTACTGTAATAACAAAGATAAGGAAAAGGCACTCATCATTTTTAGAGCATGTGATGAGAAGTGAGAAACTGGAGAACATCACAACAATGGGTAATACTGAGACATAGGAAAGGCAGAGGAAGACCGAGGGAACAGATGTCTGACATTGTGGCACAGGAAGAAACCAGCAACAGAGTTACTCAGAAATGTCAAGGACTGAGATTTGTGGAGGAGTATAACTACTTGCACTGCTCAGCATGACACGCGATGATGACGATGAAAATTAAACACTTTACAAACATCAGCAAATATAAAACTTTTGTATGAAATATTTTTCTCACCTTATTTGTGGCAATATTTAATCTTTAACAAAATGCTCACATACTGAACCAAAGTCAAAATCTGGCTGATTCTTCTCTATGAAGACTGAGCATCATCATCATCCTACTGACCTTATCCTCCAACTGATTTTGCTTGGTTGCTTTTTATTAGGTTTCTTATAAAATAAACCAGTTATGGTAACCAACAACCTCTAAAAGTTCATGTTTTTTCATCTGTAATTTACCAGTAATCACTGCTTATACTTTAATTTACAGTAATCACTGCTTATACTTTAATTTACCAGTAATCACTGCTTATACTTTAATTTACAGTAATCACTGCTTATACTTTAATTTACCAGTAATCACTGCTTATACTTTACTTTACAGTACTCACTGCTTATACTTTAATTTACCAGTAATCACTGCTTATACTTTAATTTACAGTAATCACTGCTTATACTTTAATTTACAGTAATCACTGCTTATACTTTACTTTACAGTACTCACTGCTTATACTTTAATTTACAGTAATCACTGCTTATACTTTAATTTACCGGTAATCACTGCTTATACTCTGACTGTAACTTACCGGTAATCACTGCTTATACTTTAACTGTAATTTACCAGTAATCACTGCTTATACTTTAACTGTAATTTACCAGTAATCACTGCTTATACTTTAACTGTAATATACCAGTAATCACTGCTTATACTCTGATTGTAACTTACCAGTAATCACTGCTTATACTGTAATTTACCAGTAATCACTGCTTATACTCTGATTGTAACTTACCAGTAATCACTGCTTATACTGTAATTTACCAGTAATCACTGCTTATACTATGATTGTAACTTACCAGTAATCACTGCTTATACTCTGATTGTAACTTACCAGTAATCACTGCTTATACTTTAATTTACCAGTAATCACTGCTTATACTTTAATTTACCAGTAATCACTGCTTATACTCTGACTATAACTTACCGGTAATCACTGCTTATACTCTGACTATAACTTACCGGTAATCACTGCTTATACTCTGATGTAACTTACTGGTAATCACTGCTTATACTCTGACTATAACTTATCGGTAATCACTGCTTATACTCTGATGTAACTTATCGGTAATCACTGCTTATACTCTGACTATAACTTACCGGTAATCACTGCTTATACTCTGATGTAACTTACCTGTAATCACTGCTTATACTTTAACTGTAACTTACCGGTAATCACTGCTTATACTCTAACTGTAACTTACCGGTAATCACTGCTTATACTTTAACTGTAATTTACCAGTAATCAGTGCTTATACTTTAACTGTAACTTACCAGTAATCACTGCTTATAATCTGATGTAACTTACCGGTAATCACTGCTTATACACTGATGTAACTTACCGGTAATCACTGCTTATACTCTGATGTAACTTACCGGTAATCACTGCTTATACACTGATGTAACTTACCGGTAATCACTGCTTATACTCTGATGTAACTTACCGGTAATCACTGCTTATACACTGATGTAACTTACCGGTAATCACTGCTTATACTCTGATGTAACTTACTGGTAATCACTGCTTATACTCTGATGTAACTTACCGGTAATCACTGCTTATACTCTGACTGTAACTTACCGGTAATCACTGCTTATACTCTGATGTAACTTACCGGTAATCACTGCTTATACTCTGATGTAACTTACCGGTAATCACTGCTTATACTCTGACTGTAACTTACCAGTAATCACTGCTTACTCTGATGTAACTTACCGGTAATCACTGCTTATACTCTGATGTAACTTACCGGTAATCACTGCTTATACTCTGATGTAACTTACCGGTAATCACTGCTTATACTCTGATGTAACTTACCGGTAATCACTGCTTATACTCTGATGTAACTTACCGGTAATCACTGCTTATACTCTGATGTAACTTACCGGTAATCACTGCTTATACTCTGATGTAACTTACCGGTAATCACTGCTTATACTCTGATGTAACTTACTGGTAATCACTGCTTATACTCTGATGTAACTTACCGGTAATCACTGCTTATACTCTGACTGTAACTTACCGGTAATCACTGCTTATACTCTGATGTAACTTACCGGTAATCACTGCTTATACTCTGATGTAACTTACCGGTAATCACTGCTTATACTCTGACTGTAACTTACCAGTAATCACTGCTTATACTCTGATGTAACTTACCGGTAATCACTGCTTATACTCTGATGTAACTTACCGGTAATCACTGCTTATACTCTGATGTAACTTACCGGTAATCACTGCTTATACTCTGATGTAACTTACCGGTAATCACTGCTTATACTCTGATGTAACTTACCAGTAATCACTGCTTATACTGATGTAACTTACCGGTAATCACTGCTTATACTCTGATGTAACTTACCGGTAATCACTGCTTATACTCTGATGTAACTTACCGGTAATCACTGCTTATACTCTGATGTAACTTACTGGTAATCACTGCTTATACTCTGATGTAACTTACCGGTAATCACTGCTTATACTCTGACTGTAACTTACCGGTAATCACTGCTTATACTCTGATGTAACTTACCGGTAATCACTGCTTATACTCTGATGTAACTTACCGGTAATCACTGCTTATACTCTGACTGTAACTTACCAGTAATCACTGCTTATACTCTGATGTAACTTACCGGTAATCACTGCTTATACTCTGATGTAACTTACCGGTAATCACTGCTTATACTCTGATGTAACTTACCGGTAATCACTGCTTATACTCTGATGTAACTTACTGGTAATCACTGCTTATACTCTGATGTAACTTACCGGTAATCACTGCTTATACTCTGACTGTAACTTACCGGTAATCACTGCTTATACTCTGATGTAACTTACCGGTAATCACTGCTTATACTCTGATGTAACTTACCGGTAATCACTGCTTATACTCTGACTGTAACTTACCAGTAATCACTGCTTATACTCTGATGTAACTTACCGGTAATCACTGCTTATACTCTGATGTAACTTACCGGTAATCGCTGCTTATACTCTGATGTAACTTACCGGTAATCACTGCTTATACTTTAACTGTAACTTACCGGTAATCACTGCTTATACTCTGATGTAACTTACCGGTAATCACTGCTTATACTCTGATGTAACTTACCGGTAATCACTGCTTATACTCTGATGTAACTTACCGGTAATCACTGCTTATACTCTGATGTAACTTACTGGTAATCACTGCTTACTCTGATGTAACTTACCGGTAATCACTGCTTATACTCTGACTGTAACTTACCGGTAATCACTGCTTATACTCTGATGTAACTTACCGGTAATCACTGCTTATACTCTGATGTAACTTACCGGTAATCACTGCTTATACTCTGACTGTAACTTACCAGTAATCACTGCTTATACTCTGATGTAACTTACCGGTAATCACTGCTTATACTCTGATGTAACTTACCGTAATCACTGCTTATACTCTGATGTAACTTACCGGTAATCACTGCTTATACTCTGATGTAACTTACCGGTAATCACTGCTTATACTCTGATGTAACTTACCAGTAATCACTGCTTATACTCTGATGTAACTTACCGGTAATCACTGCTTATACTCTGATGTAACTTACCGGTAATCACTGCTTATACTCTGATGTAACTTACCGGTAATCACTGCTTATACTCTGATGTAACTTACTGGTAATCACTGCTTATACTCTGATGTAACTTACCGGTAATCACTGCTTATACTCTGACTGTAACTTACCGGTAATCACTGCTTATACTCTGATGTAACTTACCGGTAATCACTGCTTATACTCTGATGTAACTTACCGGTAATCACTGCTTATACTCTGACTGTAACTTACCAGTAATCACTGCTTATACTCTGATGTAACTTACCGGTAATCACTGCTTATACTCTGATGTAACTTACCGGTAATCACTGCTTATACTCTGATGTAACTTACCGGTAATCACTGCTTATACTCTGATGTAACTTACTGGTAATCACTGCTTATACTCTGATGTAACTTACCGGTAATCACTGCTTATACTCTGACTGTAACTTACCGGTAATCACTGCTTATACTCTGATGTAACTTACCGGTAATCACTGCTTATACTCTGATGTAACTTACCGGTAATCACTGCTTATACTCTGACTGTAACTTACCAGTAATCACTGCTTATACTCTGATGTAACTTACCGGTAATCACTGCTTATACTCTGATGTAACTTACCGGTAATCGCTGCTTATACTCTGATGTAACTTACCGGTAATCACTGCTTATACTTTAACTGTAACTTACCGGTAATCACTGCTTATACTCTAACTGGTTAGCTTTATGTTCTATTTGATTACTATTATGTTATAAATCATTAGTTTTGTGCTATAAATCATCAGTTTTGTGTTCTAAATAATTAATTTTGTGTTCTAAATTATTAGCTTTATGTTTTATTTAATTAGGTTTATGTTCTAATTAATCAGCTTTATGTTCTAAATGATTTAATTTTATGTTCTGTTTGATTACCTTTATGTTCTGATTGAGGACTGGCACACTGCCCCCTTCTATCAGAGCAGCAAAAAGGAAGCGTATCAAGAGAGGGCGATTGTAGATGGCAGAGGCAGAAGAGACACTGCCTGTGGTCTGTGACCCAGAAGAGACACTGCCAGCAGTCTGTGACCCAGAAGAGACAATGTCAGCAGTCTGTGACCCAATGCAGATCCCCCAAAAACTGGAATGGACTAAAATGCCAAATATGCAGAATCTAATGATGGTTAAGAAAATCCTTTATCGTCATCTGCCGATAATCCAACTCAACTCAGACACTCGTAACATTTTCTCTGAAGCACCCCTATTGGCATACAAACATGAGCCAAACCTTAAGGACATCCTCGTCCACAGCCACTTGAAGCAGAGCCTTACGTATGTTGGCACCAGAAAATGTAACCGCCCCTGCTGCGTTACCTGCCCTGTAGTTTGGGAAACAAAAACAATCACCTTTCCCAAAACTATCCTCACTCTTCATGAGGGATTCACATGCAAGTCCCGAAATGTGATATATGTCATCGTGTGCAAAAGATGCAGGATAACATATATCGGTGAGACTGGCCTCAGATTAGGGGACCGCATGCAAGAACATCTGTACGACATCACCCAGCATGCTTCGAAACCAGTCTCAAATCATTTCAATGGCCCCAACCACAGAGGCAAATCTGATTTTCTGGTAACAGCCATTAAACAATGTCACGCAGATGACACAAGCCGCCTGGCACTTGAGAACCGCTGCATTCAAAATTATGGGACGCTGGAACCACGTGGGTTAAACTCGCTGTTTAGTTACACGTAACATCATCTTCTTCAATCATTATAGTACCTCTCCACTAAATCCACCCCTTCTTACTTTTCAAACTTCCTCACAGCATCACTCTGCAACCCCGCTATTTTCTCTGCAACCCCTCTTCTCTGCAACACCTCTTCCCCAATCACCTGTTTCAAATTCTCCTAGCTAGGCCAGTAGTGCGTCACTCTCTCTCCCCTCCCCGGTTCCCCATCCACCACCCCCAGTTACAACCCACCGACCACATGTCACAGGTCTCTATTTAAACAATTTCCACGTCCTACCAGATCCATTCCTGACACACACCGCCAGACAAGCCACACCTTGCAATTTACAGCTAAGTACTCCTTTAAAAATTTTTTTTTTTTTAAATTTTTTAAATTTTTTTTTTTTTTTTAAACAGTATTCATGTAAATCTATACTTTATCTCCTCTCCCTATTTCTTCGTCCTGTATGTTTTTGTATGATTAAGGTTCACGCCGAAATGTCACAACTTTGTAATCGTTAAGTAATAAAGCTGCTCCTACTTTTTTCCGATTTTATACATTCTAATGAAAGTTGTGATCCAGTTTGGCCATGAATGCCATAGCTGGACTCAGGGTAAAACAGAAGCCCAGGATTGTGCATCATGAATATGCTCCATCCGCTCAGACAGTCAACAAAGAATGCTGCTGTGAAGTTTTGTGACATCTGTGGGGCGCAGTTTGTCGCAAGAGGCTGACACTGCATGAGAGTGCTGAGGCCACCAATGCACCTGCCCATGCAGCATTCCACAGGTCCAACAAACACCATACTCACCTGATATTGCTCTCAGCGACTTTTTACTATTCCCAAAGATAAAAAAAAAAAAAAACACTTGAAAGGAAAAAGACTTCAAGATGTTGAGAAGACACAACAGAATGTGACAAGGCAGCTACAGTGCCGGGCTAAGTGTGCTGCTTTAGAAGGGGAATATTTCGAAGGTGACTAACTTCCAGATCACTAACTCTCGTAGTTTTGTTCTTTTTTAAATAAATCCAGTCCGGATACTTTTTGATCACACCATATAAGTTCTATCTGATTAGCTTTATGTTCTATTTGATTAGTTTTATGTCCCAATTTATTAGCTTTATGCTCTATTTGATTAGCTTTATGTTTTAATTTATTACTTTTATATTTGTCTTATCAGTGATAAGTGATGTCTGTCACAGTGACAATGTGAATTTGATGCAAGAAAAAACAGATACCATGTCTTCACTGGGTAGTAAAATAGGACTTGAAATTAACAAGAAAAAAACAAAAACTTCCCATTAATCATGAAGGAAAAATATACATAGAAGGAACAGCTGTTGAAGAAGTAAACCATTTTGCATACCTCGGCAGCTATATAGACCAGGATGGTGACACCAGAAAGAAAGTTAAAATTAGAATTGCAAAAGCAGCATTGAATTTCAAGAATCTTGAGAAAATACGGCATTCAAAATGTATGAACTATCAAAAAAGTAGGAACTGAGCATTATCCAGCTTAGGATCTTCTTGCTGTTATATTATCTCCTCGTTATTGTAGGATCTCCTTGCTGATGTAGGATCTCCATATTGTTGTAGGATCTCCATATTTTTGTAGGATCTCTTCATTATTGTAAGATCTCCTTGCTGATGTAGGATCTCCATATTGTTGTAAGATCTCCATATTGTTGTAGGACCTCCATGTTGTTGTAGGACCTCCATGTTGTTGTAGGATCTCCATGTTGTTGTAGGACCTCCAAGTTGTTGTAGGACCTCCATGTTTTTGTAGGACCTCCTTGTTGTTGTAGGACCTCCATGTTGTTGTAGGATCTCCATGTTGTTGTAGGACCTCCAAGTTGTTGTAGGACCTCCATGTTTTTGTAGGACCTTCATGTTGTTGTAGGACCTCCTTGTTGTTGTAGGACCTCCATGTTGTTGTAGGAACTCCATGTTGTTGTAGGACCTCCATGTTGTTGTAGGACCTCCATGTTGTTGTAGGAC
Source organism: Achatina immaculata (assembly GCA_009760885.1). Lineage (NCBI taxonomy): Eukaryota > Metazoa > Mollusca > Gastropoda > Stylommatophora > Achatinidae > Lissachatina > Lissachatina immaculata. The sequence continues at coordinate 42,217,780 of CM019699.1, forward strand.
CTCCATGTTGTTGTAGGACGTCCATGTTGTTGTAGGACTTCCATGTTGCTGCAGGACCTCCATGTTATTGTACGACCTCCATGTTGTTGTAGGACTTTGCTAATCACCTACATCTAACATTCCCCAGGATGGTGACACCAGAAAGAAAGTTAAAATTAGAATTGCAAAAGCAGCATTGAATTTCAAGAATCTTGAGAAAATACGGCATTCAAAATGTATGAACTATCAAAAAAGTAGGAACTGAGCATTATCCAGCTTAGGATCTTCTTGCTGTTATATTATCTCCTCATTATTGTAGGATCTCCTTGCTGATGTAGGATCTCCATATTGTTGTAGGATCTCCATATTTTTGTAGGATCTCTTCATTATTGTAGGATCTCCTTGCTGATGTAGGATCTCCATGTTGTTGTAGGATCTCCATGTTGTTGTAGGACCTCCATGTTGTTGTAGGACCTCCATGTTTTTGTAGGACCTCCATGTTGTTGTAGGACCTTCATGTTGTTGTAGGACCTCCTTGTTGTTGTAGGATCTCCATGTTGTTGTACGACCTCCATGTTGTTGTAGGACCTTGCTATTCACCTACATCTAACATTCCCCTCTTCCACTATCATAATCCGCCTGCACTAAGTCCCACTCCCTTCTCACTTTACTACATAATTTACAACTTCTTCACAGCATCACATTACAAGCCCTCTACTCCAGCTAAAATCATCTCTCCCGGCCAGATTACCAGTGTATCACTTTTCTCCTTATTTACTACCCAGCTACCACACACCACAAGTCTCTATTTTAAACATTCCCAACTTCACCATGCACATTTCTGAACACAGCTTCTATTTTTCTTCGGCCTGTTGTGCTCCACTTGATAGCTTGTTCAGGGATTCTCTGATTGTTTCTTCTCATCACATGACTGACAGATTAACCTGTGTCTCATGAGTGATCAGAAAAAGAAGATGGATATATGTCAGTCACATGATGAAACAGTCAGAGAATCCCAATACAAGCTATCAAGTGGAACACAACAGGCCCAATAAAAAGAGGTCGACCACTTGAAACTCTAAAGAGGACATTCTTAAGAGAGGCCAGTTTTGTGGGCATAACATCCCTTGATGAGGTTGAAAAACTCACCAAAAAAAAGGAAAACTTGGGAAACTACCATGTAAGCCTTATGTGACAATTAGCGGCATGGGAAGGATGTAAGATGTTCAATTAGCCTCCTGGAATATGACTAAAGAAACAAATTTCCTGTAAACAAGTCTGGTGTATGAAGAGAAAAGAAAAGAATCAAGGTAGTGAGAATTTTCTAGCACACACTGACACTCAGCTCACATCACAGAAGAAAGATGATGGGAGAAGACAGATCAAACCTAACCCACACAAATGATGATGATGATGTTGATGATGACGACGATGACAGCTTTTATACACTAAATCACACATGGAAACAACACACTGTATAAGGTTTATACGCAAAAAGTGTGTAGTGTATAATGTACTTATGCATTTGTGCACATACACAAAAAAACTTCTGCACAAACAAATACAGGCATATCAAAGTACACACAGAGAGAATATGAATGACTTATGGGCAGTATTAATAATAAATCCAGTAGCTGGACTAGGCACTCAAGTCTCATTGACGCTTCAAGGAATAATCAGCAATCCTCTGTCACAAGACAAGTTCATAATATTTCTTTGTCTGAGGGTCGTAATAACAGTTGAGTTTAGGGTCAAAGATCAAATCTAATTTTTCTTCCTCATCTTCAGCTTTCACAACTGCTACTCCTTGTGCTGGAAGAAAACAAAATAAAGTGCTAAAACATTTTTCATTCTCATAACTAAGACATGCTAAAACAGAGGGTCTGTCATAACTAAGACATGCTAAAACAGAGGGTCTGTCATAACTAAGACATGCTAAAACAGAGGGTCTGTCATAACTAAGACATGCTAAAACAGAGAGTCTGTCATAACTAAGACATGCTAAAACAGAGAGTCTGTCATAACTAAGACATGCTAAAACAGAGGGTCTATCATAACTAAGACATGCTAAAACAGAGGGTCTGTCATAACTAAGACATGCTAAAACAGAGGGTCTGTCATAACTAAGACATGCTAAAACAGAGGGTCTGTCATAACTAAGATGCTGAAACAGAGGGTCTGGTGTGAGACTTGGTGTCTGGTGTGAGGCTATAGTCTGGTGTGAAACTTTGTGCCTGGTGTGAGGCTATAGTCTGGTGTGAAACTTTGTGCCTGGTGTGAGGCTATAGTCTGGTGTGAAACTTTGTGCCTAGTGTGAGGCTATAGTCTGGTATGAGACTTTGTGCCTGGTGTGAGCTATAGTCTGGTATGAGACTTTGTGCCTGGTGTGGGGCTATAGTCTGGTATGAGACTTTGTGCCTGGTGTGAGGCTATAGTCTGGTATGAGACTTTGTGCCTGGTGTGGGGCTATAGTCTGGTATGAGACTTTGTGCCTGGTGTGAGGCTATAGTCTGGTGTGAAACTTTGTGTCTGGTGTGAGGCTATAGTCTAGTGTGAGACTTTGTGTCTGGTGTGAGGCTATAGTCTAGTGTGAGACTTTGTGTCTGGTGTGAGGCTATAGTCTGGTGTGAAACTTTGTGTCTGGTGTGAGGCTATAGTCTGGTGTGAAACTTTGTGTCTGGTGTGAGGCTATAGTCTGGTGTGAGACTTTGTACCTGGTGTGAGGCTATAGTCTGGTGTGAAACTTTGTGCCTGGTGTGAGGCTATAGTCTGGTGTGAAACTTTGTGCCTGGTGTGAGGCTATAGTCTGGTGTGAAACTTTGTGCCTGGTGTGAGGCTATAGTCTGGTATGAAACTTTGTGTCTAGTGTGAGGCTATAGTCTGGTATGAAACTTTGTGCCTGGTGTGAGGCTATAGTCTGGTGTGAAACTTTGTGTCTAGTGTGAGGCTATAGTCTGGTGTGAAACTTTGTGCCTGGTGTGAGGCTATAGTCTGGTATGAAACTTTGTGTCTGGTGTGAGGCTATAGTCTGGTGTGAAACTTTGTGCCTGGTGTGAGGCTATAGTCTGGTATGAAACTTTGTGTCTGGTGTGAGGCTATAGTCTGGTGTGAAACTTTGTGCCTGGTGTGAGGCTATAGTCTGGTATGAAACTTTGTGTCTAGTGTGAGGCTATAGTCTGGTGTGAAACTTTGTGCCTGGTGTGAGGCTATAGTCTGGTGTGAAACTTTGTGCCTGGTGTGAGGCTATAGTCTGGTGTGAAACTTTGTGTCTAGTGTGAGGCTATAGTCTGGTGTGAAACTTTGTGCCTGGTGTGAGGCTATAGTCTGGTATGAAACTTTGTGCCTGGTGTGAGGCTATAGTCTGGTGTGAAACTTTGTGTCTGGTAAGATGCCTTGTCTAATGTGAGACTTTATCTCTAGTAAGAAGCTTTGTTTGATGTGAGGCTTTGTCTCTGGTAAGATGCCTTGTCTGATGTGAGACTTTGTCTCTGGTAAGATGCCTTGTCTGGTGTGAGACTTTGTCTCTGGTAAGATGCCTTGTCTGGTGTGAGACTTTGTCTCTGGTGTGAAACTTTGTAGTGTGATAATTTGTGTCTGTTGTGAGACTTTGTCTCTGGTGTGAAACTATGTCTCTGGTGTGAAACTTTGTGTCTGGTATGAAGCTTTGTCTGGTGTGAGAATTTGTGCCTGGTATGAAGCTTTGTCTGGTGTGAGAATTTGTCTCTGGTAAGAAGGTTTGTCTGATGTGAGAATTTGTCTCTGGTAAGAAGGTTTGTCTGATGTGAGGCTTTGTCTCTGGTAAGAAGGTTTGTCTGGTGTGAGGCTTTGTCTCTGGTAAGAAGCTTTGTCTGGTGTGAGGCTTTGTCTCTGGTAAGAAGGTTTGTCTGATGTGAGGCTTTGTCTCTGGTAAGAAGGTTTGTCTGATGTGAGGCTTTGTCTCTGGTAAGAAGGTTTGTCTGATGTGAGGCTTTGTCTCTGGTAAGAAGGTTTGTCTGATGTGAGGCTTTGTCTCTGGTAAGAAGGTTTGTCTGATGTGAGGCTTTGTCTCTGGTAAGAAGGTTTGTCTGATGTGAGGCTTGGTCTCTGGTAAGAAGGTTTGTCTGATGTGAGGCTTTGTCTCTGGTAAGAAGGTTTGTCTGATGTGAGGCTTTGTCTCTGGTAAGAAGCTTTGTCTGATGTGAAGCTTTGTCTCTGGTAAGAAGGTTTGTCTGATGTGAGGCTTGGTCTCTGGTAAGAAGGTTTGTCTGATGTGAGACTTTGTCTCTGGTAAGAAGCTTTGTCTGATGTGAAGCTTTGTCTCTGGTAAGAAGGTTTGTCTGATGTGAGGCTTGGTCTCTGGTAAGGAGGTTTGTCTCTGGTATAAGGTTTGTCTGATGTGAGGCTTTGTCTCTGGTAAGAAGGTTTATCTGATGTGAGGCTTGGTCTCTGGTAAGAAGGTTTGTCTGATGTGAGACTTTGTCTCTGGTAAGAAGGTATCTGATGTGAGGCTTGGTCTCTGGTAAGAAGGTTTGTCTGATGTGAGGCTTGGTCTCTGGTAAGAAGGTTTGTCTGATGTGAGGCTTGGTCTCTGGTAAGAAGGTTTGTCTGATGTGAGGCTTGGTCTCTGGTAAGAAGGTTTGTCTGATGTGAGGCTTGGTCTCTGGTAAGAAGGTTTGTCTGATGTGAGGCTTTGTCTCTGGTAAGAAAAGCTTTATCTGATGTGAGGCTTTGTCTTTGGTAAGAAGGTTTGTCTGATGTGAGGCTTGGTCTCTGGTAAGAAGCTTTGTCTGATGTGAGGCTTTGTCTCTGGTAAGAAGGTTTGTCTGATGTGAGGCTTTGTCTCTGGTAAGAAGCTTTGTCTATATGCAGGAAACTCTCTACTGTAGAGAGCGGAACAACAACACAACTCCTTCAGATCACCAGAGGAAGTACCCCCCCTCAGACAAGTGTTTTGGCCCTATTAAACTCCTGACACTCTAAGGGGGGTGGGCCCCTCTGGGTCATGACTCCCAGGTCTTGTGAGTTGTTGCTTTTTTTTTTTTCCCGGTCCCGGGATCGAACCCATGATCTTCCAGTTGCCACTGCACTTTTTGAAGTGTGTCTTTAGCGATTTAGCTATGGAGGACTGGTATTGGTTGTGGCAAATGAAATTACTTATGTTCTCAATGCTTGTTTCACATATTCCACAGCCAGCATGAGGCCTTTTCTGCTGTTTCTGAAAGGCTTCTCAATGCCCTTGCTCTTGCTTGTCCCTTTATGTCCAGTTGCTTACATAGGTCATATACTGATGTTGCTATAAAGAAGTGAGAATTTGTGTCTAGTAAGAAGAAGCTTTGTCTGATGTGAGACTTTGTCTCTGGTAAGATGCCTTGTCTGGTGTGAGACTTTATCTGTAGTAAAGAGCTTTGTCTGATGTGAGACTTTGTCTCTAGTAAGATGCCTTGTCTGGTGTGAGACTTTGTCTCTGGTGTGAAACTTTGTGGTGTGATAATCTGTGTCTGTTGTGAGACTTTGTCTCCGGTGTGAAATTTTGTCTCTGGTGTGAAAGTTTGTCTCTGATATGAGAATTTCTGCCTGTTGTGAGACTGTCTCTGGTGTGAGACTTTGTCTCTGGTGCGAAGCTTTGTCTCTGGTGTGAGACTTTGTCTCTGGTAAGATGCCTTGTCTGGTGTGAGACTTTGTCTCTGGTGTGAGACTTTGTCTCTGGTAAGATGCCTTGTCTGGTGTGAGACTTTCTCTGGTGTGAGACTTTATCTCTGGTAAGATGCCTTGCCTGTTGTGAGACTGTCTCTGGTGTGAGACTTTATCTCTGGTGCGAAGCTTTGTCTCTGGTGTGAAGCTTTGTATCTGGTGTGAGACTTTATGTCTGGTGTGAGACATTTTGTCTGGTGTGAGACTTTGTGTCTGGTGTGAGACTTTGTCTTTGGTGTGAAACTCTTCTGTGTCTGGTGTGAGACTTTGCATGTAGTCTTGTGGACAACACTGAGTAAAACAATTCTAAAATACCAAATTTATAAATTTAGCTAAAGGACTGAAATGAATTAGAACAAAGTCTTGACTGTTGAAATGTTTTTAAAAGTTGGATGGACTATACAAATAAAACAAACCCAGTCATTAAAAGAAAAAAGACCTCAGTTAAAAAGACAGACAAAAAAATAAATGTATATTTAGATAAAACACTGTGAAGATAAAACTACCAGAGTGAAAATTAAGTTTTTCTGACTTTTGCTCAAAGTAATGTCATTTTTCACCTGACAGCAGGTCATATCCAACCATTTTTCTTTCCTGAGACCTTCTTGATGTCAAGCTCTCCTCTGACCTCCTGATCTCACAACATTCCTGACCTCCTGATCTCACAACATTCCTGACCTCCTGATCTCACAACATTCCTGACCTACTGATCTCACAACATTCCTGACCTTGTGATCTCACAACATTCCTGACCTCCTGATCTCACAACATTCCAATGATTTTAGTGAACATCCAATAAGTGAAAGTTGTATGTGTAGCAAATTCTGTTTGTGTTTTATCTGTAGGTCTCCTCCGCTTTCACAAGTTAGTGACAAGAGTTATAACAAGGGACATCACTTAGGGAAGCATGAGATGCACCATAAAATCCCGGTTACCAACATCTGTTCTACAAAGATATTACTGGAGGCACATAACCAACAAATGTTCTAACAAGAACTTACTGGAGGTACATAACCAACAAATGTTCTAACAATCAAGGGATAACTGTTCTATCAATCATTTCTGTATCTGCCCCCAGTAACAGGTTGTCATGTTACAATCTGTCTGCCCTGTGCTATTCATTGTAAGCCTTGCTAAACACTGATGTGATGGTGGTGGAGCCTGTTGATAAGTTTTCTTGTTGGAGTCAGTGTTGGAGCCTGCTTGTTGGAGTCAGTTTTGGATTTAAATGAGATGATATGGTCTCTATTTGAGACAATGCTCTCTGCTTCAAAATAATTAAGGAGTCTTGTAAAAAGTATAAATTTGTAATTTCAGGGGGATTAAAAAAGAAGTGACCAAAATAATCTTGTATGTACAAATCCTTTCTGATGACATGTCAGATTAATCTTGTATGTACAAATCCTTTCTGATGACATGTCAGATTAATCTTGTATGTACAAATCCTTTCTGATGACATGTCAGATTAATCTTGAATGTACAAATCCTTTCTGATGACATGTCAGATTAATCTTGAATGTGCAAATCCTTTCTGATGACATGTCAGATTAATCTTGTATGTGCAAATCCTTTTAGATGACATGTCAGATTAATCTTGAATGTACAAATCCTTTCTGATGACATGTCAGATTAATCTTGTATGTACAAATTCTTTCAGATGCCAGATCAAATTAATCTTGCACATGGTGTGATTAAAAAGTATCCGGATTGAGGGCATAAGTCTGGAACTGACTGACACAACTTGAAGGGAAAAAGCACAGGTTGAGTTTGGCATAAACCACACATGTGGCATAAACCATGTCTCCCAAGCTTGTCTGCTATGTCTACAGTAGTGCTTTGTTCTTATGTATCTGAATCTAATTGTCACATGGGGAAAACTGGACCAACAAATATGCCTGTGTTTTGGCTGCCTATGACCAGCCTGAATGTGTTGAAAATGAAAACTTTAAACACGATCACAACTGGTGATTCTTTTTCTTCTTACGCACTGTCTGTCTATATCTGTCGTCCTGTCTCTTGGATAAATTTCACTGTTTTTTTGTAATTCATGTATGGAACCATAGAGCTTATCTTCTTTTGTGGTTTCACTGGGCCAGTAATTCTCAGTGTCTTGTAGTTGGTGCAGTTTTGAAGGATATGTTCCACAGTTTGGGGCACCTGGGCACATGTACACAGATTAGTAGTACCAACCTTAAACTTTGCATACATATAACTTCGGAGTCAGCTGTGCCCTGTTCGGAGACGGAAAATGGTGACTTATTCCTTTCTGTTTAGCGTATGATAGTCATCATGTGGTGGTGTTTGTGGCTTCCTGTAGGTTTTTATCATGCTTTTCTTCTGATTATAGGTAACTGGTATGTCTGGTTGCTCCATTTCAGTGCCCTCTTTGGCCAAACGGCCAGCTTTCTCATTGCCTGGCTCCCACAGTGGGAGGGAATCCACTGCAAGATGACTCTGTGTTGTAAGCCAATTTCTGACAAGGCATCCTTATGATTTGGTGAGAATTACTACAGGGCATGTATCAATTCTACAACTGGTGATAAATTGTGGGTTTATGGGTATGACTGAGTGTGGCGAGTGGCAACTCCACCATGACAGTGCCTGCACAATGCATGAGAGTGGTAACTCCACCATGACAGTGCCTGCACAATGCATGAGAGTGGTAACTCCACCATAGCAGCGCACCTGCACACTGCATGAGAGTGGTAACTCCACCATGACAGTGCCTGCACAATGCATGAGACTGGTAACTCCACTATAGCAGTGCCTGCACAATGCATGAGAGTGGCAACTCTACCATGGCAGTGCCTGCACAATGCATGAGAGTGGTAACTCCACCATGGCAGTGCCTGTACAATGCATGAGAGTGGTAACTCCACCATGGCAGTGCCTGTACACTGCAGGAGAGTGGCTATTCCACCATGACAGTGCCTGCACAATGCATAAGAGTGGTAACTCCACCATGGCAGCGCACCTTCACACTGCATGAGAGTGGTAACTCCACCATGACAGTGCCTGCACACTGCATGAGAGTGGTAACTCCACCATGACAGTGCCTGCACAATGCATGAGAGTGGTAACTCCACCATGACAGCGCACCTGCACACTGCAGGAGAGTGGCAACTCCACCATGACCACATGGCTGCACATTGCATCACTACTTGTGCACAGTTTCTTGTTAAGCAATACATTCCACAGGTCTGACAACAGCCACCAGCAGTTTCTTGTTAAGCAATACATTCCACAGGTCCAACAACAGCCACCAGCAGTTTTTTGTTAAGCAACACATTCCACAGGTCTGACAACAGCCACCAGCAGTTTCTTGTTAAGCAATACATTCCACAGGTCCAACAACAGCCACCAGCCGTTTCTTGTTAAGCAATACATTCCACAGGTCCAACAACAGCCACCAGCCGTTTCTTGTTAAGCAATACATTCCACAGGTCCAACAACAGCCACCAGCCGTTTCTTGTTAAGAAATACATTCCACAGGTCCAACAACAGCCACCAGCCGTTTCTTGTTAAGAAATACATTCCACATGTCTGACAACAGCCACCAGCAGTTTCTTGTTAAGCAATATATTCCACAGGTCCACCAGCCACCAGCAGTTTCTTGTTAAGAAATACATTCCACAGGTCCAACAACAGCCACCAGCAGTTTCTTGTTAAGCAATATATTCCACAGGTCCACCAGCAGTTTCTTGTTAAGAAATACATTCCACAGGTCCAACAACAGCCACCAGCCGTTTCTTGTTAAGAAATACATTCCACAGGTCTGACAACAGCCGCCAGCCGTTTCTTGTTAAGCAATACATTCCACAGGTCCAACAACATCCACCAGCCGTTTCTTGTTAAGAAATACATTCCACAGGTCCAACAACATCCACCAGCAGTTTCTTGTTAAGCAATATATTCCACAGGTCCAACAACAGCCACCAGCCGTTTCTTGTTAAGAAATACATTCCACAGGTCCAACAACAGCCACCAGCAGTTTCTTGTTAAGCAATACATTCCACAGGTCCACCAGCCACCAGCAGTTTCTTGTTAAGCAATACATTCCACATGTCCAACAACAGCCACCAGCAGTTTCTTGTTAAGCAATACATTCCACAGGTCCAACAACAGCCACCAGCCGTTTCTTGTTAAGCAATACATTCCACAGGTCCAACAACAGCCACCAGCAGTTTCTTGTTAAGCAATACATTCCACAGGTCCACCAGCCACCAGCAGTTTCTTGTTAAGCAATACATTCCACATGTCCAACAACAGCCACCAGCAGTTTCTTGTTAAGCAATACATTCCACAGGTCCAACAACAGCCACCAGCCGTTTCTTGTTAAGCAATACATTCCACAGGTCCAACAACAGCCACCAGCAGTTTCTTGTTAAGCAATACATTCCACAGGTCCACCAGCCACCAGCAGTTTCTTGTTAAGCAATACATTCCACATGTCCAACAACAGCCACCAGCAGTTTCTTGTTAAGCAATACATTCCACAGGTCTGACAACTGCCACCAGCAGTTTCTTGTTAAGAAATACATTCCACAGATCTGACAACAGCCACCAGCCGTTTCTTGTTAAGCAATACATTCCACAGGTCCAACAACAGCCACCAGCCGTTTCTTGTTAAGCAATACATTCCACAGGTCCAACAGCCACCAGCAGTTTCTTGTTAAGCAATACATTCCACAGGTCCAACAACAGCCACCAGCCGTTTCTTGTTAAGCAATACATTCCACAGGTCCAACAACAGCCACCAGCCGTTTCTTGTTAAGCAATACATTCCACAGGTCCAACAACAGCCACCAGCCGTTTCTTGTTAAGAAATACATTCCACAGGTCCAACAACAGCCACCAGCCGTTTCTTGTTAAGAAATACATTCCACATGTCTGACAACAGCCACCAGCAGTTTCTTGTTAAGCAATATATTCCACAGGTCCCCAGCCACCAGCAGTTTCTTGTTAAGCAATACATTCCACAGGTCCACCAGCCACCAGCAGTTTCTTGTTAAGCAATATATTCCACAGGTCCACCAGCAGTTTCTTGTTAAGAAATACATTCCACAGGTCCAACAACAGCCACCAGCCGTTTCTTGTTAAGAAATACATTCCACAGGTCTGACAACAGCCGCCAGCCGTTTCTTGTTAAGCAATACATTCCACAGGTCCAACAACATCCACCAGCCGTTTCTTGTTAAGAATACATTCCACAGGTCCAACAACATCCACCAGCAGTTTCTTGTTAAGCAATATATTCCACAGGTCCAACAACAGCCACCAGCCGTTTCTTGTTAAGAAATACATTCCACAGGTCCAACAACAGCCACCAGCAGTTTCTTGTTAAGCAATACATTCCACAGGTCCACCAGCCACCAGCAGTTTCTTGTTAAGCAATACATTCCACATGTCCAACAACAGCCACCAGCAGTTTCTTGTTAAGCAATACATTCCACAGGTCCACCAGCAGTTTCTTGTTAAGCAATACATTCCACAGGTCTAACAACAGCCACCAGCAGTTTCTTGTTAAGCAATACATTCCACAGGTCCACCAGCCACCAGCAGTTTCTTGTTAAGCAATACATTCCACATGTCCAACAACAGCCACCAGCAGTTTCTTGTTAAGCAATACATTCCACAGGTCCAACAACAGCCACCAGCCGTTTCTTGTTAAGCAATACATTCCACAGGTCCAACAACAGCCACCAGCAGTTTCTTGTTAAGCAATACATTCCACAGGTCCACCAGCCACCAGCAGTTTCTTGTTAAGCAATACATTCCACAGGTCCAACAACAGCCACCAGCAGTTTCTTGTTAAGCAATACATTCCACAGGTCTGACAACTGCCACCAGCAGTTTCTTGTTAAGAAATACATTCCACAGATCCACCAGCCACCAGCAGTTTCTTGTTAAGCAATACATTCCACAGGTCCAACAACAGCCACCAGCAGTTTCTTGTTAAGCAATACATTCCACAGGTCCAACAACAGCCACCAGCAGTTTCTTGTTAAGCAATACATTCCACAGGTCCACCAGCCACCAGCAGTTTCTTGTTAAGCAATACATTCCACAGGTCCAACAACAGCCACCAGCAGTTTCTTGTTAAGCAATACATTCCACATGTCTGACAACAGCCACCAGCCGTTTCTTGTTAAGAAATACATTCCACAGGTCTGACAACAGCCACCAGCCGTTTCTTGTTAAGCAATACATTCCACAGGTCCGACAACAGCCACCAGCCGTTTCTTGTTAAGCAATACATTCCACAGGTCCAACAACAGCCACCATATTTGCCTGATATTGCTCCTGTGATTTTTTCCTAATTCCAAATTACCACTTGAAAGGAAAAATATTTCAGAATGTTGAGGAGATACAACAGAACGTGGAAAGGAAAAATATTTCAGAATGTTGAGGAGATACAACAGAACGTGATGAGGTAGCTATTCTCTATATCAGAATATGGCTTCAGAAGATGCTTTGAGCAGTGGAAACAGCATGGTGCTAAGTGCATTGCTTCAAAAGAGGACTATTTTGATGGCGATTAAATTACTGAGTGGTAACTCTTGTTCCTTTTTTTTTTTTATAAATCCAGTCCAGACACCTTGTATGTACAAATTCTTTCAGATACTAGATTTTTTTCCAAGTTCCAAGTCAGATTAATCTTGTAAGTATAAATTCACTCACATGCCAGATCAGATTAATCTTGCAAGTATAAATTCTTTCACATGGCAAGTCAGATTAATCTTGCAAGTATAAATTCTTTCACATGACAAGTCAGATTAATCTTGCAAGTATAAATTCTTTCACATGGCAAGTCAGATTAATCTTGCAAGTATAAATTCTTTCACACGGCAAGTCAGATTAATCATGCAAGTATAAATTCTTTCACACGGCAAGTCAGATTAATCTTGCAAGTATAAATTCTTTCACATGGCAAGTCAAAAAAAGTTTCTACGGTAATGCAAGTTAACTTTTTTTTTAATCTTAGGGAAAGGATAAAAAAGAAAATTCGATGGTATGCTGTATGTGGTCATTTTGACACCAAAAATCCTGGAAGTGGCTTAGACTTTCAGAAAATTTGTAAACTTCTGGTACATGATAAAATTTTAGCTTTACAAACCTAAAGTCCCTTACCTGGTGTGGTAGCACCAGCCTCATCTGAAAAGTCAGAGATTCCTTCCATTGTTCCTTGCAAGTCTCGCTTACCAGAAATGGGTCCTATTGGAGGACTCATCACTCCACTCCAGTCACTTGAAAAATAACAACAGAAAAATATTACATAGCTTCTTCTTCTGCTTCATCTTCTCCAGTATTCAAGGGTTAAACTTAGTATTCAATGGTTACATTTCAGAATTCAAGGGTTAAGTCATATTAAATCTTGACCTCTATCACAGAATGAAGTACACACTTTCTAATGATTCTAATGGTATAACTTTTGTCTCAGATCTAGGCCAAATAGCCTGCTCTGGTTGCATATAAAATATAAACAAAAGTCTAAACATCATTTCTTCTTCTTCTTCAGCTTTACGACCCATTAAGGCTCACTGCCGCAGACAAAGTTCGCCTCTATTCCTTTCTAATCCTAATCTTCTCTCTCCAGTTGGTGACACCAATGTCTTTTATATCCTCTTCTATGTTGTCTTTCCATCTCTGTCTTGGTCTACCCCATGGTCTTGTTTCCCACATCTCTTGTGCACACATCATTTTCATTTGTTCTCTTCCATTCTTTCTACATGCTCCAATCAGCGTAGTCTGTTCAGTTTCAAGACATTTATAATTCGTAGGGATTTAAATAAGCTGTTCAGTTCAGTGTTCTTTCTAGCTCTCCATTCTCCACTGTTGGTATCCTTTACTGGCCCAAAGATTCTTCTTAGGGTCTTGTTCTCAAAGATCTGCAATTGTTGTTCATCTTTCTTTGTCGTACTCCATGACATCATTTCACAAAATATAATTTCTGAAAGATGAGTTCAGTTTTCCAAAGAGATTCTTTCAAAACTTTGACAGACTATGAGGGGGTAGTGAAAATATGTTAGCCCAACACAGAATAAAATAACCTACAGCAAGAAAACTTCCATACTGTCCCACACAATCACCCTCAAGTTCTATATTTCTCCACTTTCTTCTGTTGGTGCTGTCTCCTCTAACAGAAAACTTTTATATTATCCCACACATTCACCCTCAAGTTCTACATGAGATGACATTGTAATAAAACCGGCAGATAAGACATCAAATCTCCTAGTTTGAAAAAAAAAAAATGTATATATTTCAGAAGGAACTCCTAACTCAGCAACACAAATTTCTATGTCCCATGCCCATGTAAAAACCATGCTACCCATTCCAATAATGATAAAGTGGAAGCAGCCATTAAAGACCTGATTACAGAAGGTGGCCTCACACCTCAAGCTGTTTCTCTTCACATTAAGAACAGTTGTTTAGGCACATCTACCTTCTATCGTCTTCCTAAAATCCACAAACCAGGTAACCCTGGACGTCCTATTGTATCAACGTGTTCATGCCCCACTGAGCACATTTCTGACTTTTTGGACAGCATTTTCCAGCCGCTAGTACACAAACTGCCCTCTTTTTTGAAAGATACCAACCACGCATTAACAACTTTTGATACGATCACACTATCTCAACACCATACCTATCACATCTTTCTCCTTGATGTCTGCTCCCATATACCTCTATCACCCATGATGATGGACTCTTAGCACTCCGCTATTTCCTCGACAAAGACCCTCACCCCACTACTAACACTGACACCATAATCAGACTTACACGGCTGGTACTAAATCTAAATTCTTTCTAATTCAACGACGAATACTTCAAGCAAATCAGTGGTGTTGCCATGGGAACGAAAATGGGTTCTAGTTATGCATGTCTATTTATGGGCTTTCTGGAAGTCAAATTATGGGAAACCTACACTGGCAGACTTCCAGAATTCTATAAAAGGTACATCGATGATGGCATTGGAATCACAAGTATGCCACAGGAAGAGCTAAAAAATTTATTGAATTCGCCATTTCACTTAATAATGACATAAAATTCACTTATGAAATTTCTGACAACATTTTAGACATTAAAATTTCTATTGGCACAAACAGGCTTGTCACTTCTGTATTTTACAAGCCCATCAAAAGCCACACCTATTTGCTTTACACCTCCTCCCATCCTGAAGCCTGTAAGAACTCCAACCCATACTCCCAATTCCTCCGTCTTCGCCACATATGTCAGGACAATTTGGACTTTATAGATCAGTCCAACAAGTTATTTGAGGTTTTACGTCATTGCCACTACCCAGAAAAGGTCCTTCAGGAAGCCTTCAACCATATCCAACTAGTGAGCCGCAAAGAAGCATTCAGAAAAAGCCTGTTACCCCCATCTGACAGAGTTAAGTTAGTACTGCCTTTCCACCTGCATGGTCAGATGGTTAAGAAAATTCTTTATCATAATCTGCAGATAATTCACCTCGACCCTGACACATTTTCTGTGATCCACCCCTATTGGCATACAAACGTGAGCCAAACCTAAAGGACATCCTCGTCCACAGCCACTTGAAGTGGAGCTTTACATATGTTGGCACCAGAAAATGTAACCGTCCCCCTGTGTTACCTGCTCTGTAGTCTGGGAAATGAAAATGATCACCTTTCCGAAAACTATCCTCACTCTTCATGAGGGATTCACATATGCAAGTCCTGTAATGTGAATTATGTCATCATATGCAAAAGATGCAAAATAACGTATATTGGTGAGACGGCCTCAGATTAGGAGACCACATGCAAAAACATCTGTACGATATCACCCAAACTGCTTCAAAACCAGTCCCAAATCATTTCAATGGCCCCAACCACAGAGGCAAATCTGATTTTCTGATAACAGCCATCAAACAATGTCACACAGATGACACAAGCTGCCTTGCACTTAAGAACCGCTACATTCAGGATTATAGGACACTGGAACCACACTGGTTAAACTCGCTATTCAGCTACACCTAACATTCTCCTCTTCAACAATTATAATCCTTCTCTACTAAGCTCCACTCTCTTCTCACACATAGTTCAGAACTTCCTCACAGCATCATATTACAACCCCTCTACCCTAACTATAATCATCTATTTCACCTTCTCCTGGCTAGGTTAACATTGTACCACACTCTCTCTCCCCTCCACTGTTTCCCCACCCATCACCCACAGTTACGACCCATGCCAAAACGTCACAACTTTGTAATCGTTAAGTAATAAAGCTGCTCCTACTTTTTTCCTACTTTATACATTTTGGTATCACAGCTTTACTGCAATGGCTTCGTGTATAGTTGTATACTTATACATTATTTATTTGGTGATATTATAGTCTGATGATATGAAGATGCAATTTCTTATTTGAACTTGTGATATCATAGTCTGCTGATTTGAAGATGCATTATTCTTACTTTAACTGATATTATAGTCTGTTGATTTGAAGATGCATTATTCTTATTTTAACTGGTGATATTATAGTCTGCTGATTTGAAGATGCATTATTCTTACTTTAACTGATGATATTATAGTCTGTTGATTTGAAGATGCATTATTCTTATTTTAACTGGTGATATTATAGTCTGCTGATTTGATGATGCATTATTCTTATTTTAACTGGTGATATCATAGTCTGCTGATTTGATGATGCATTATTCTTATTTTAACTGGTGATATCATAGTCTGCTGATTTGATGATGCATTATTCTTGTTTGAACTGATGATATTATAGTCTACTGACTTGATGATGCATAATTCTTATTTGAACTGGTGATGCATTATTCTTGTTTAAAGTTCAATTCTTTGCCACTGTTCCTGTACATTTATTATTTGCTTTTTAAAACTGAAATATCTGCACACCTTAGCTGACAGAAAAATGTTTGCCATATGTGTTGTCCGCATCTAGCTGTAGTACATCCGGACACTGATGTTTATAGAAGATTAATACTGCTCCCAATAAGTTTTGGTGCCGTATAAAATAAAAATTAGTAAATGACTGCTGAGACACTTGATGAAATGGTAAATAAATGTATACTGTGTGTCATCATCATCATCAGGTGCCGTGCCAACTGGCGTTAGCTATTATGCTTCTCCAGAATACCCGATCCTTCATGCAGGCCATCAGTTCAGTTGGTGATCTCCTCTCACACCAACCCGTCAGGTGCCGTGCCAACTGGCGTTGACTATTATGCTTCTCCAGAATACCCCATCCCTCATGCAGGCCATCAGTTCAGTTGGTGATCTCCTCTCACACCAACCCGTCAGACTGTCCAGTATCATTTCTCTTGGTCTTCCTCTTGATCTTCTTCCTTCTATTTTTCCTGTTGTTATAATATTTTCAATGCCCCCTCTTCTCATTGCATGTCCTATGAAAGTACATTGTCTCTCTCTTATCTTTCTGACAAGGTTTTTTTGTGTCTCCAGCTCTTTTCATACATTCTTCATTAGTTATTTTTGCTGTCCAGGGGATTTGCAACATTCTTCTAATAAACCACATTTCTGCTGCTTCCAATGATTTTTGTGCAGACTTGCCTATTGTCCATGATTCACTTCCATATAACAAGATAGGTTCAATATAGCATTTTAGGACTTGTTTTCTAACTTACTGTGTGTCACTCTCATTTATTTTACTTCAGTTTTTTCCCTTTCAAAACTCTTAACACTTTGCATAGGCCAAAAATCACTTTCAGTAATTTTTTTTTTTTTTTTTGGGGATCTCGTAATCAAAACCAGCAGTGACTCTTACCATTTTGACTTACAGATTTGAGATTTGACTAAAGGCTGTTTGCATAGAACTGAGACTTGACTAAAGGCTGTTTGTATGGACTTGATAATTTACTAATGGCTGTTTGCATGGATTTTGAGACTTAACTTGAATGTAGTGGCTTTAGAATTGCCAAGAAGGACTCTGAATTTCTCAGTGTCAATCCTCGTGGTTAATGTATTCTTTTCTCAAGAAAATTATATTTGCATGGACTATTCAGAATGCCACTGAAAATCAAAGAGAACCAACTCTTGACCCCTTGTGTTAGAATAATAAATCATTTTTGGCATTTTGACTCAGACTTGAGACTTGATTAAGCTACATGTATGGACTTGAAACTTGTCACGAAACTTGTCACTGAAGAAGCTGAATGTGATTCTACTGTCTACGGTCACATCTTATTTATCATCTTAGTACTTGCATTATCATCATTGTCATCATCATCTTCTTTTTCAGTACCTTTGATCTGGAAAAAGGTACAAGTCATCTGAACAAGAATATTTAACGAGAAAAAAAAAAAGAATTAAGCACATGAAAGAAAAGGAACACTGAATCAAAACTGAACATAAGACAACATGACAAGGTAATCAAATATGAAGAATCAGAAAATATTGTGGATATAAAGATTAATAACACGGTGAAATGATTACAAGAATGAAATGTGAAACTGCAGGAAAAAAATAAAAAGAAACATGTAGAAAGTTTGAATATAAAAAAAAACAAGAAATCAAGCAAAAGACTAGCAAAATAATATTAGAAATAGTGAATATTAATTATGTCTAGATTGTTCTGCATTTAAGTAAACAAAGCTAGGCATTACAGGGCACACAGACTATGAAATGATATTTTAACAAACCGTGGATTTGAAGAAGTCAAAGTATCACTGCTTCTCCTGGATTTCATTTCGTCCTGATAATTGTGTGGGATCTTACTAAGAGCCTGTGAAAAGAAAAAGATTCAGTCCTTGATAAAAACAATCACATGTAGAAATTCTTGTAGTAAATCTATGAGAAAATTGTCGTGTATAATGTAATAATTATATTTTGCAGAAAAAAATTATCTGGTTCTCTCACAGAACGTAGTTTGAAATATCCAATATTTTGGTGTCATAAAACAAGAAATTTAATAGATAATTAAGCATCTTCTTCTTCTTCTGCGTTCGAGGTTATTGGTCACTTAGATCATGATAACTGTTGACATAGCAAAGCCCGCATTTCTCTACAGATCCTGATAGGACCCCCAAAGCTTTTGTCCTCTGGCCATGTCACACGCCTCAGGTCTGCATCTAAAACATCTAAAAATATCTAAAACAACTGAGACTGAAAAGAGGGATAATGAAAACATTAGAATAAATCATTTTCATATCTTATTTTTTGGACACTTTTCATTCATGAAGACTCATCTGAATAAAGCAGATATCAGCTGTTGTGAGTTTTACCAAGTGCCATCTTGCTAAACAGCTCCTGTCATGGCTGACTCTGCAGTGATGGACCTGCATGATTGGCCAGAGTAAAAACAAGCAATATTTGTGTTTCAAGGCCCTTGCATCTTCTAACTTCAAGTTTGGTCCTCCTTTCTTCCTGGAACAATGCTGCATCTTTGGGCAGAGTAGCTCTCCATATGACTTAGTCCTTCCCAGACCTCATGGCTGACAGAAAAATTTTGCACTACTGATTTACAAATATCCAACAAAAATACAAAACCCCAGGGCTCTGTAACATGCTTTTACTTTTGTCCAAGATAGGTTGGTTCAAAAGTCATTTTTAGTTCTACACAAGGAAAGAAATCTATTCTTGCACATGCCATATGGACAACAGGCAGGTGTGCACAAAAATTATTGGTAGCAGAAGAAATGTGGTTTATTAGAAGAGTGTTGCGAATCCCCTGGACAGCAAAAATAACTAATGAAGAATGTATGAGAAGAGCTGGAGAGACAAAAAAACCTTGTCAAAAAAATAAGTGAGAGACAATGTACTTTCATAGGACATGCAATGAGAAGAGGGGACACTGAAAATATTATAACAGGAAAAATAGAAGGAAGAAGATCAAGAGGAAAACCAAGAGAAATGATAGTGGACAGTCTGACGGGGTGGTGTGAGAGGAGATCACCAACTGAGCTGATGGCCTGCATGAAGGATCATGTACTCTGGAGAAGCATAACAGCCAACGCCAGTCAGCACGGCACCTGATGATGATGATGACTTGACAATGTGAAACATTATGAGATTATTGAAATGCTTGAAGACATAAACATAGACGGCAAAGACCTGATGATTGTAAACATCTATATTGGCAGCAGGAAGCAGCGGTTGGAGTTGAAAATAAAACAGGAAAATATCAACCTATAAAACAAGGGGTGCAACAAGGATGTGTACTATCTCTAGACCTTTTTTTTCTGTACAGCAAGAATATTCTAAGAATGATCATTATAGAACCAGATATAAAAGTAGGAGGATACAATATTAACAGCCTTCGGTATGCTGACGACACAGTACTGATAGCTGAGAACCAACAAGACCTGCAAAATCTCTTGGATAAAGTCACCAAAGAAAGTGAACAGAAAGGCCTTACTTTGAACACCAAAAAGACACAGACTATGGTTATATCTAAGAAACAAAATCCACCAACATGCAGTATAAAATTAAACGGAACTATTCTAAATCAGGTGCAGAAATTCAAATACCCTGGAGCAGTAATAACTTCAGATGGGAAATGCAAAACAGAAATTAGGAACAGAATAGGCCAAGCAAAGAATGCATTTCAGAGAATGAGAAACATATGCAACACATCCTTATCAATGAATGTTAGAAAACGAGTTCTATAATGCTATATTGAATCTATCTTGTTATATGGAAGTGAAGCATGGACAATAGGCAGGTCTACACAAAATTCATTGGAAGAGCAGAAATGTGGTTTATTAGAAGAATGTTGTGAATTTCCTGGACAGCAAAAATAACTAATGAAGAATGTTTGAGAAGAGCAGGAGAGACAAAAAAAACCCTTGTCAAAAAGATAAGAGAGAGACAATGTACTTTCATAGGACATGCAATGAGAAGAGGGGGCACTGAAAATATTATAACAACAGGAAAAATAGAGGGAAGAAGAGCCAGGGGAAGACCAAGAGAAATGATATTGGAAAGTCTGACAAGATGGTGTGAGAGGAAAGATCACCAACTGAGCTAACTGCCTCCACGAAGGATTGTGTACTCTGGAGAAGCATATTAGCCAATGCCAGTCAGCACGGCATCTGATGATGATAGAAGAAAATAATAAGAGCACAACTTATATCCAAGTATATGTGCTCCTTGCACTGCAACTGACAACGAGTAAGAGCTTTTTGACAACCTCCATGACACACTAAACAATGTACACAAAGAGGAAAATGTCAGTGTTCTGACAGAACAGAAATAGCAAACCACTTGCAAGCCTTCGGTGATCCACAATGTTTTAGAAACTAAAACAGTAGCACACTCTTAGAACTGTGAAGTCAGTGCAAACTTTTCATCACAAACAGTAGTCAGTGCAAACTTTTCTTCACAAACAGCAGTCAGTGCAAACCTTTTCATAATAAACAGCAGTCAAGTGCAGACCTTTTGAGTGCAATTTTTTTTCATCACAAACAGTAGCCAGAGTAAATTTTTAACCATAAACAGCAGTCCGTGCAAACCTTTTCATCACAAATAACAGTCAGTGCAAATCTTTTCATTATAATAGAATAGGATAGGCAATTAGTTGGATAGAAATAAAATAGTAGTCTCCCTTGTAGAGAACTAATTTTGGATACTTATGGGCGTGTGGAGCAGGAAAATCTGTTGTAAAGTTCGCACATATTTGTACTCGTAGTGAACAAATTTGGAAGAGAGGTACAGAAAATAGGCAGGGGCGGGGGAATGGTTGAGATGGGCAAGAGAGAAGGATCCAGAAATGTAGGCCCAGGCAAGTTTTTCTTCAGAGTCAGTATTTTAGTTGGTTTGTTGAAATAGTAGAATGTCCTTTGTAGGAATGCTTAGCATTGGTTAAATTTGTCCTTTTTAGGACAGTTTCTTCTGAATTCAGTTTTTGAGAGAGTATGTGGTATTATCTGTTGCAGAAGCAAAAATGTCCAACATCTTGCCATGTGAAAGATCATCCCATGGTGACGTCAAGTTGCTAGGACACTTTTTCATGTATTTGTGAATGCCGCAGTCTTTTCACGCCACTTCCATTTGACAACATCCAGCAATAAATGTGGTTTCATCAATCTGTTCTGTTGTAACATCTGGAGATAGGTGATTACTGATTAATGCTTTGTGTGGCAACTGTGGAGTTGGAATGATCAGTAAATTTTATTTTATATAGTTCACAAGTGGTGTATGAACTCCGTTTAGTGATCCTGGGTTATGAAAGTTGCACAGAGCACATCAATGTGACAAAGTGTGGCAAGTGTAACAACTTCATGATATCATGGAAGTTGCATAGAGCACATCAATGTGACAAAGTGTGGCAAGTGTAACAACTTCATGATATCATGGAAGTTGCATAGAGCACATCAATGTGACAAAGTGTGGCAAGTGTAACAACTTCATGATGTCATGAAAGTTGCACAGAGCACATCAATGTGACAAAGTGTGGCAAGTGTAACAACTTCATGATATCATGGAAGTTGCATAGAGCACATCAATGTGACAAAGTGTGGCAAGTGTAACAACTTCATGATATCATGGAAGTTGCATAGAGCACATCAATGTGACAAAGTGTGGCAAGTGTAACAACTTCATGATGTCATGAAAGTTGCATAGAGCACATCAATGTGACAAAGTGTGGCAAGTGTAACAACTTCATGATGTCATGAAAGTTGCACAGAGCACATCAATGTGACAAAGTGTGGCAAGTGTAACAACTTCATGATGTCATGAAAGTTGCACAGAGCACATCAATGTGACAAAGTGTGGCAAGTGTAACAACTTCATGATATCATGGAAGTTGCATAGAGCACATCAATGTGACAAAGTGTGGCAAGTGTAACAACTTCATGATATCATGGAAGTTTCCCAAAACGTTCAAGGCACTCTATATCCATCAGCATAAAGAATAGTATGTTCAAACGTTGAAGTGTCACATGGTGCACAGAGCACACTACTAAAAACTACCAGAACACCATTTTAATGATGCAACCAACAGATCAGATCAGTCAAAGTCTGTATATAGTGTTAACTAGTTGTGCCAAGTTGGCCGTTGCACACTAAAAAAGTTTTCTTTGTCATCACAAATAACAGTCAATGAAATCTTTTTAACACAAATAACAATAAGTGCAATCTTTTCATCACAAATAATAGTCAATGCAACTTTTTCATCACAAATAACAGTTAGTGCAACCTTTTTATCACAAATAGCAGTCTGTGCAATCTTTTCGTTACAAATAACAGTCAGTGCAAACCTTTTCATTGCAAATAGAGGTCAACGCAAACCTTTTCGTCACAAAATGGGTCAATGCAAACCTTTTCATCAGCAGTCAGCACAAATTTTTCATCACAACAGCAGCCAGTGCAAACCTTTTCATCACAAATACATTCTTTAAACACAGTTCCAGATTTACATCACAATGGATCTATAGAAACTTAAACAATTTTATACTAGCAAGGAACAATAAGAATATGACAATCATAGATGTAAGAGCAAGGAACAAGAAGAATATGACAATCATAGATGTAAGAGCAAGGAACAACAAGAATATGACAATCATAGATGTAAGAGCAAGGAACAACAAGAATATGACAATCATAGATGTAAGAACAAGGAACAACAAGAATATGACAATCATAGATGTAAGAGCAAGGAACAACAAGAATATGACAATCACAGATGTAAGAGCAACATGGATATGACAATCATAGATGTAAGAGCAAGGAACAACAAGAATATGACAATCACAGATGTAAGAGCAAGGAGCAACCTAAGCTCATGTACTGACTATAAAGTAGTGATAGCAGTCATTAGAACACACAGGAAAAACCATATCAGAGCTATTAGGGAGAAAACATGACAAACAACAAATCTAAGCAAGCTTAGGGAAGAGAATGTGAAAGAAGAACATGAGAAGAAAACAAGAGAACTGTTCATAACAGAAAAGAAATCAGCTGAGGATTTGGTCCCATTCAAAATCAACATTTTACAAGCAGCAAATGAAATCTGTGGAGCTACTTAAACAAATACATGAATGAAAATAACATACAGGGGCCTTCCAAGTGCTGAAGCTAGTGTCATCATCACTGGTTGTAGCTGGTGACTCACTGTATAACTGCTTCATCATCATCACTTCAGTGGTAGGGTTAAGTCTCTGGTGTGAAACTTGCTCTGGCTGAGGCTGAATTGAGAGAACATTTGAGGCTGGGGCAATATCTTCAAGTTCATCTTCTGCCTCCTGAGCCAAAGTGGCTAACATCACAGCCTCAAAAGAATCTGTCACTTCTGCTTCTTTGTACTTTGTACTGTCATAGCGTTTCTTGAAAGAAAAAAAACATGAAAGAACATCTGCAACAAATGAAAAATCAGTTACAAATGTTATATAGTGATAATTATTGCTGTATATAACATGAAAGTCAAACCTGTGATTAAGGCTACAGCAGCTATAAATATTACACCATCAAAACTTTCTAATGAATGAAGGCTGCGTGCAGCATTTCTCTGAACTCTAGACACAATTCTGATCTGATGAACTATACTGCAGAACATATGATGGTAATCATAATCATCATGCTCATCATTATCATGTGCTCTGCAGGCAGCTAATGACACAAACACTTTTTCCATCAGTGCAGTTTGTGACTTTTTATCATGCCATTAACTTAGACTGTCTGCGATCTTCTCTCTTGTCCTTCCATTGCATCTCTACCCATTATCTTTTCTGCTGTAATGATGTTTTCAAGTCCTACTCTCAAACCTGTCCTAGAGCACAGTATCATGATCTGTTTTCCACAAGTGAATACAAGCCTGTTCTAACATTGGATCAGTGAATATAAGCATGTATTAATACTGGATCAGTGAATATAAGCCTGTTCTAACATTGGATCAGTGAATATAAGCCTGTCCTAACATTGGATCAGTGAATATAACCTTGCCCTAACATTGGATCAGTGAATATAAGCCTGTCCTAACATTGGATCAGTGAATATAACCTTGCCCTAACATTGGATCAGTGAATATAAGCCTGTCCTAACATTGGATCAGTGAATATAAGCCTGTCCTAACATTGGATCAGTGAATATAAGCCTGTCCTAACATTGGATCAGTGAATATAAGCCTGTCCTAACATTGGATCAGTGAATATAAGCATGTCCTAACATTGGATCAGTGAATATATGCCTGTCCTAACATTGGATCAGTGAATATAAGCATGTCCTAACATTGGATCAGTGAATATAAGCCTGTCCTAACATTGGATCAGTGAATATAAGCCTGTCCTAACATTGGATCAGTGAATATAAGCATGTCCTAACATTGGATCAGTGAATATAAGCCTGTCCTAACATTGGATCAGTGAATATAAGCCTGTCCTAACATTGGATCAGTGAATATAAGCCTGTCCTAACATTGGATCAGTGAATATAAGCATGTCTTAACATTGGATCAGTGAATATAAGCCTGTCCTAACATTGGATCAGTGAATATAAGCTTATCCTAATGCTTCATCAGTGAATATAAACCTATCCTAACACTTGATCAGTGAATATAAGCTTATCCTAATGCTTAATCAGTGAATATAAACCTGTCCTAGCACTGAATCATGTTCACAGTTTAAATGTAGCACAATATTCCACAAAATGTTCTGTTATCAGTACTTTGTACATTACATATCTGATAGCACTGTGTCATCTCCATGTGTGAGAGCACTGTGACATCTCCATGTATGATAGTACTGTGTCATCTCCATGTGTGAGAGCACTGTGGCATCTCCATGTATGATAGCAGTGTCATCTCCATGTGTGAGAGCACTGTGTCATCTCCATGTGTGAGAGCACTGTGTCATCTCCATGTGTGAGAGCACTGTGACATCTCCATGTATGATAGCACTGTGTCATCTCCATGTGTGAGAGCACTGTGGCATCTACATGTATGATAGCACTGTGTTATCTCCATGTGTGAGAGCACTGTGGCATCTCCATGTATGATACCATGTGTCACCTTCATGTTTCAGAGCACTGTGGCATCTATGATACCCATGTGTCACCTTCATGTTTCAGAGCACTGTGGCATCTATGATACCCATGTGTCACCTTCATGTTTCAGAGCACTGTGGCATCTATGATACCCATGTGTCACCTTCATGTTTCAGAGCACTGTGGCATCTATGATACCCATGTGTCACCTTCATGTTTCAGAGCACTGTGGCATCTATGATACCCATGTGTCACCTTCATGTGTCAGAGCACTGTGGCATCTCCATGTATGATAGCTATGTCAACTCCATGTGTGAGAGTACTGTGTCAACTCCATGTGTGAGAGTACTGTGTCACCTCCATGTGACCTCTACATAAAGTGCAAAGGATGTAGATTAAGGTGATATATTTATATTTTCTCTACCTATAAATTCTGATTTTTTAAAAATTTTTGCTCATGCCTTTCAGTGTGACCCTTGTATAAGGATCACAGAAGGAGAAAATAAAAGTGCACCGCTGACAAGATAAACAATCAGCTCAAATGTGAGTAAAACTCAACCAAAATAACAAAAAAACTTAAAACTGCTGGGATCATAATAAATGCCATCCATTAAATCAGAGACTTGACATGAATATAACCTGGCAGAAGAAAAATCATCTATGAATACTATGATATATGATAAACACTTCATCTTCAACAAAGTCTGGCAAGAAAGAGCAGCACCAATAGACTGGCAAAGAGCTCTGATAGTGCCGATATGCAAAAAAGAAAGAATGCAACTCAAGCAGGTTACTAAATTCAAATATCAAGGAAGCATATTTACACATGAATCCAGAACAACCAGCGGCATGTGCTTACAACTCTAAAATTTCTGGATATAGGGCACAAGGACAACCAAAGAGAAAGTTGATAGATGGGGTGAAAGACACACTGAGGAAACAATATGACAGCAACCCAGGCCTTTCATCTTGCTCTGGACTGATGCCTGAAACACCCTTTGACATCAATAAAGAAGAAGAAGAAGAAGAAGAGGAGGAGGAGGAGGAGAAGAAGAAGAAGAAGAAGAAGACAAGCACAGAAAATAAAATATAGGTAGATAAAAAGAAACTAGATGTGGCTTACACTGCTTCTGTCTGATGTATGTACAACTGCCTCTGTAAATGGGTTATCTATCTCCCTCAAGGACTTCTTGCTCATCCTGGATACAGGGTTTGTCACACTGACTTGATTTTTGTTAATACTGTCAGAATAAAGTCTAGGGTCAAATGCTGCTGCTTGGTCTGGACTTGTGGATGACTTAGGTGCTATACTGGCTGGTCTGGATTTTATAGCTATAGATCCCCCCAGATGGCCTTTGAATATTTTGGGGCTAGATGCCACAGAATGCATGTAACTGCTGGCATGGTAGCCACTGCTGTAGCTGCTGGCATGGTAGCCACTGCCGTAGCTGCTGCTATGATTATTACTTTGGATATGGTTTAAATGGTTGTGCTGAGATTCTGCGCTGCTGGGCCCATACATAGATCTTTGATGCTGCATCATATCTGCCATGGCTGCAGGGTCATCATCACTGCTGCTGCGACTGACAAAGTCATCTTCAAGTCGTGCACCATGATTTGAAGACATCTCTGAACGTTTTATGTCTGAGTGGAAAGTTTTCAGAACACTCTTTCTGGACTGAAAATTATATAAAAGAAAGGCAACAGAGAATTATTTCCTCCACAGATAAACTTCTACAAATATCTTCAATCAATCATTACCTACTGTGCTGATTAATTTATACAGTTGTGTATCTTATAAAAATTTTTAAAAACTATTTTGTAAATACTGAAAATTAAAAACATAAAGATTTCATGAACACTGAAAACAAAAAACATGTTCTTTGAAAAATATAATATAAAAAAGAGCTAGGTCTCATGTATTTCTTCTTGAAGTATTTACTGGGTGATTGTTATTTCATGGTGCTATTCAGTGTGCCGTGTATTGGCTGGGTACTTGGTATGTTGTGTGTTGGCTGGCTACTTGGTCTCCTGTGTGTTAACTGGCTACTTGGTTTGTTATGTGTTGGCTGGCTATAATGAAAACAAAATGGAGGTGTATGGTTCAGTTTTACAAAAATGACATAAATGCAGCTCAGCCCCTTGTATATTAGGATATTATTATTATTATTACTGTTAACATTTTTATTATAGTTACTATTATTGATAAGTAGAAAGTAGGTCAGAAATTATGGAAATTCTGAGATCCGGAGGGAGAGGAACACTCTCATGGCATTAGTAGTAATATTATGACAGGATGCTCACAAGAGCAATCAGACTAAGTTGATACCAAAAATACAGGACACGATGAAAAGTGAGGACATAATGAAAAGTGAGGACACAACAAAAGTAGACAACAGACTAATCCCTGAAATCTATGACATGAAAGAGACAATGGACTTAGATAATATCCCCCATGAACTTGAGTAGACACAACTGACAGGTGAAGCTTCCTTTCTTTACCCCCCCCCCCCCAACCACCACCACCTACTTCTCTAGTGGCCTAGAGGTATTTATTGCCTCCTGATCGCTTTCCTGCACCTCTCTCCCCCAAACCCATATCGTTCTCTCCCTTTCACCACCACTAAAATCTGATT
Source organism: Achatina immaculata (assembly GCA_009760885.1). Lineage (NCBI taxonomy): Eukaryota > Metazoa > Mollusca > Gastropoda > Stylommatophora > Achatinidae > Lissachatina > Lissachatina immaculata. The sequence goes on from CM019699.1 coordinate 42,245,978, forward strand.
GGTTCAATTTGTTTTCCTCTGTGGTCTCCCAGCCTGTCTTTAGGGCACATTCTGTTTTTTTGTGTACCAGGAGGGATGCCACAAAGCTAAGTTTTTCATTGTCATTTTTTATCTTTTATATCAACACTCAAGGCAACTGAAATATGTATCAATGAGGAAAAACTGGAACAAGTGGAGAGTTTTGAATATCTTGGATCGCTGCTAACTAATAATGGAGATACAATGAGGGAAATTAAAAAGGAGGACATCTATCGCTCTTCAGAAAGTAAAACAAATAAAGAATCTGTGGAGAGGAGCAGACAGAACCACAAAAATAAGATTTTTAAGGGCATGCATCTTTCCCATAGCAACATATGCCTGTGAGACCTGGACACTTAACAAAACAGCTGAGAAACACATAAATGCCTTTGAATGTAAATGCTACAGAAGAGTTCTCCAAATATCGTGGACACAAAAAAGAACAAATATATCTATACTACAAGAGCTTAATACTGAAGAAGGCTGGCTAGTGAAGAGGATTAAAGAGAGAAAACTGAAATATTTTGGACACATTAAACGTCATGATAATTTAGAGAAGACCGTATTGGAAGGATACATAATGGGAAAAAGAAAAAGAGGAAGACCAAGACGAAGATGGCTGCAAGACATCGCTGATGATCTGGAAATGGATGCAACAGCAGCAGGCCATCTTGCTCACAACCGAGAGGCCTACAGGAGTGCTGTTTGGGAGGCAAAGTTCCGCAAGGGACATGCAAATGAATGAATGAATGAATGAATATCAACACTATAATTTACACTATACAACATACAAAGAGAGACTAACAGATACTGTTACATCCAAAGAAAGACCAATCTTCAGCAAAATTGGAACCCTATTAACATCAAGTAAAGACCAAAAGCAAAGATAGGCCAAACATTTTCAAGAAATACTTAATTGACCACACCTAAAAGAATTGATAATCTCTGAAATAGACTTAACAATCTCACAACTAAATATCAACCTACATGAAAGTACATTGAATGAAATTGATAAATCCGTGAATCTAATGGCTAACAACAAAGCTGCAGGCAATGATGAAATAACAGCCAAAATGTTAAAAGCTACTCGTATTAACAGTGACAACATGTGCCAACTACAGAACATGTTTAATAATGTTTGGAGAGAAAAGAGGTTCCATCAAAATGGAAAAAAAAGAATCATTGTTAAACCCTTCCCCCCCCCCCCCCCTTCCACAAATAAAAGGCAACCTTAGCGATTGCAATAATAGGAAAGGAGTAACTTTACTATCACTCATTCATTCACTCATTTGCATGTCCCTTGCGGAACTTTGCCTCCCTAACAGCACTCCTGTAGGCCTTTCGGTTGTGAGCAAGATGGTCTGCTGCTGATGCATCCATCTGCAGATCATCAATGATGTCTTGCAGCCATCTTCGCCTTGGTCTTCCTCTCTTTCTTTTTCACATTATGTACCCTTACAAGACAGTCTTCTCTAGACTATCATGACATTTAATGTGTTCAAAATATTTAAGTTTTCTCTCTTTAATCCTCTTTACTAGCCAGCCTTCTTCAATATTAAATTCTTGTAGTATAGATATATTTGTTCTTTTTTGTGTCCATGATATTTGAAGAACTCTTCTGTAACATTTACATTCAAAGGCATTTATGCATTTCTCAGCTGTTTTGTTAAGTGTCCAGGTCTCACAGGTATATGTTGGGATGGGAAAGACGCATGCCCTTAAAAATCTTATTTTTGTGGTTCTGTCCTTACTATCAGTTGTGCCTAAAAGTAAGAAAGTTGAACACAAAATTCATGCACATAGAAGCAATAGAGCATGAAGTAAAGGGATGATCACAAAAGGTAGCATGTGGTAAACAACATGGCGTTATGCCACAAATAGCCATAGCTTGCCACCGTCGGATACCCGTGGCCCACACGAAGCTGCCCAGATGGTGCAGATGCTAAAAGAGTGAGAAGACAATATGAGAGGGGGAGGTTTAGAAGCGCCTAGACAAGGGAGCTAACAAGGCCTGCTAGGGGCTACATAAGGAGAGAAAGGGCTGGAAAATAAAACATAAATCAGCTCTGGCAAAAATGAGAAAATGCAGCGACGTGAGTGGGGAAAGTTGAACATGACTAGCAGAAACCAGGTGGAAATATAAAGTAGTTTAAAGAAAGCCTGTGGAGACAGCCAGCCTGGAAAACAAGGCCCTGTTCCAGAGAACATTAGAAGAACAGGAGCAGATTGGAGTTACAGAAATGTCCTGTTTTCCTTGATGGTCTCTTTGGCAGAAGAACTTGGTGACCAGTGTCAGCATGCATTTTGTGCCTGACTTTCTTACCAAAGAAGCTAAGTCTATGTATTTTTGTTTGTGATCCTTGAAATAGGCCTTTGCCAAAATATTGGATTGTTGTATGTACTTATCTTGCTTTCTGCTATTCTTGTTCCTGTCCACTTTCCTCCTCTTTCTTTTTTTTTTTTTTTTTTGCAAAAATGAGCCTTTCACCTCCATCTATCATCATTAACAGAGTGTAGAACATTTTGATATGTACTCAGTGTATAACACTTTGATCTGCACTCAATCTAGAACATTTTGATCAGTACTCAGTGTAGAACATTTTGATCTGCACTCAATTCAGAATATTTCGATGTGTGCTCAGCTATCAAAGACTGAGGTAATGAATGTTTTCAGGATTCTTATGGCTGATGTAAGTGAAAACAAGTTTTGGTTTGCTGTGTTGAAGAACTGCATGGATGCTTAGCTTCGGCGTCTAGCTCTTAAGAGTTATGACTTTATGGTGTACATTTTATTTAATATCCATAAAACAACATGGATATCTCCAGATGATAGAACTAGAAACCAGATAGACCATTTTTGTATTACAAAGCAATACAGAACATCTCTCATGGATGTAAGGGCTTACAGGGGTGCAGATGTCAACAGTGATCACAACCTGTGCATAGGGAAAATAAAACTAAAATTGAAAAGTCAACACAAGAAATCAGTACACAGAAAGATAAACAGCCACAGCCTACAAGAAGAAAATACTAATATTAATTTTAATCAGGAACTTGCCAATCATTCCAAAACACCCAGTGAAGTTGAGGAGATAGGTATAGATGAGTTATGGAATTCTTATAGCACAGCCATAATCACAGCAGCAAAAGTAAGCGCTGGATTGGAAAAACCAAATAGAAAAGCATGGATATCAGATAAAACATGGAAGTATATACATGAAAGACGAGCAGTCAAATTAGACATGTTGAATGCAAAAGCAGATCATGAAAGAGATTTGGCAAAAGCAAATTACAAAGACATAGACAAGAAAGTAAAAAGTTCGGCTAGAAGGGATAAAAGAGAATACATAGACAATATGGCGAAAGAGGCAGAAAAAGCAGCAAAAACAGGAGACAGCAAAACTTTATATAACATACAAAAGAGGCTAACAGGTACTATTACATCTAAAGAAAGACCAATCCTTAGCAAAACTGGAACACTATTAACATCAAATAAAGACCAAAAGCAAAGATGGGCTGAACACTTCCAAGAAATACTCAATCGACCATACCCAAAAGAATTGTTAAACCTTGAAACTGACTTACCAGCCCCACAACTAAATGTCAACCTAGATGAAATTAAATTGCATGAAATTGAAACAGCAGTGAATTTAATGGCTAACAACAAAGCTGCAGGTGAAGATGAAATAACAGCCGAGATGCTAAAAGCTATCAATAGTGACAACATGAGACAACTACAGAGAATGTTTAACAAGATTTGGAAAGAAGAAAAGGTCCCTTCTAATTGGAAGAAAGGAATTATTGTTAAAATACCAAAAAAGGGCAACCTTAGTGACTGTAACAACTGGAGAGGAGTAACCTTAATATCAGTTGTGTCAAAAGTATTTTGCAAGGTCATTTTGAATAGACTCAAAGATATAGTGGATACTGCAATGAGAGAAGAACAAGCAGGATTTCGAAAAGGGAGAAGCTGTCTCGACCAGATCTTTACTCTCAGAATAATACTTGAAGAACATATTGAAAAGCAGAAACCATTAATACTGAACTTCATAGATTTTAAAAAGGCATTTGATAGCATACACAGAGATTCATTATGGAGAATTTTATGTCTATATGGAATACCATCTAAAATTGTCAACATCATTAAGGACTTATACAATGGATATGGTTGTGCAGTCAAGACAGAAGAAGGGATGAGTGAATGGTTCCAGATTGAAACAGGCGTGAAACAAGGATGTATACTGTCTCCTTTACTTTTTGGGATTACAATAGACTTCATAATGAAAAAATGCTGCACAGGTAACACAGGTATTGAGTGGGTACATGGGACCCAACTAGAAGATCTTGATTTTGCTGATGACATAACTCTTATCAGTAATAATGTGAATTCCATGCAAGAAAAAACAGATAGCCTGTCTTCACTGGCTATCAAAATAGGACTTGAAATTAACAAGGACAAAACAAAAATAATGAAAATTCCTCTCAATCAAAATGGAAAAATACACATAGAAGGGACAGATATTGAAGAAGTCAATCAATTTGCATACCTTGGCAGCTACATAGACCAGGATGGTGACACTAGAAAGGAAGTTAGGATCAGAATTGCAAAAGCAGCATCAAGAATCTTGAGAACATATGGAATTCAAAAGTTATAAGCACAAAAACCAAGTTAAGACTATTCAATTCAAATGTAATATCCACCCTCATTTATGCATGCGAAAGCTGGAAAACAACTAAAGAAATAGAAAAGAAATTAGACTCTTTTGAAAACAAATGCCTAAGGAAAATACTCGGCATCAAGTGGAATGAATTCAAGAACAATGCAGAGATAAGACAGATGACTGAACAACAACCAGTCTCATGGGTGATCAGGAAAAGGAGATGGACATATGTTGGTCACTTCATGAGAAGAAATGATCAGAGAATCCCAAAACAAGCTATCAAGTGGAACACAACAGGCCGAAGAAAAAGGGGCAGACCGCGTGAAACTCTGAAGAGGACATTATTAAGAGAGGCCAAGTTAACAGGCATAAAATTCTTTGATGAGGTTGAAAGACTCGCCGAAGACAGGAAAAATTGGCGAACTACTTTACGAGCCCTATGTGACGTTTAACGGCACGGGAAGGATATAAGATATAAGATAAGATTTTATTTAAGATACTGTACAACAGACCCATTGCTCCCCAGGTTACTTCATTTCTTCCCATCACTAATCTACTTTAGCTTAATCTTCCATACTTCAACCAAGCATATGCAGGAAACTCTCTACTGTAGAGAGCGGAACAACAACACAACTCCTTCAGATCACCAGAGGAAGTACCCCCCCCCCCTCAGACAAGTGTTTCGGCCCTTTAAACTCCTGACACTCTAAGGGGGGTGGGCCCCTCTGGGTCATGACTCCCAGAGGTCTTGTGAGTTGGTGCTTTTTTTTTCCCCCCAGTCCCGGGATTGAACCCGTGATCTTCCAGTTGGCACTGCACTTCTGAAGTGCGTCTTTAGCGATTTAGCTACGGAGGACTGGTATTGGTTGTGGCAAATGAAATTACTTATGTTCCCAGTGGTTGTTTCGCATACTCCACAGCCAGCATGAGGCCTTTTCTGCTGTTTCTGAAAGGCTTCTCACTGCCCTTGCTCTTGCTTGTCCCTTTATGCCAGCTGCTTACACAGATCATATGCTGATGTTGCTACGAATCCTCTTGCTCCCACTTCTACAGCTATCACTTTTGCCCTGATTCCTGCCCCCTGCCTCAGTTGCTTGACCAGATCATTGTACTTCTCAAATCTGAATAAATGCTGTTCCTCTATTCTTGTTTTGTACGGGACCGTAAGCTCAATCATTATTAATTCCTGTTTTTCTGTGGAGTACACTACAATGTCCGACTGCATTCCTGTGTTCCTGATGGCAGTCGGGTATTCTCTTCTTCCTGGAAGGTCCGCTATCACATCCCAGTCATTTGTACCATCTAGCAGTGATGGTAAGGGAATGTCCCTTATTTCAATATTTGATGTCATACCAGCGCCTATGAAGTATTTAGGTGGGACCTCAACTCTTTTGCTGTTATTTGCTTTATCTTTTGCCCTGTCTACGATGGCTACTAGTTCCTGCAGCACTCTGTTGTGCCGCCAGGTGTAACGTCCTTGCCCTAAAGACACTCTACATGCTGACAGCACATGTTCCAATGTTTGCCTTCTGTTGTAGAGAGGGCACTTTGTATCTTCTGATACACCCCATTTGTATAGGCTGGAGCCTGTAGGCAGAAGGTCATAAGTAGCTCTGATGATGAAGCTGAGCCTCAAGGGTGCAATTTTCCAGATGTCATTCCATGTTAGTGATCTCTGCAGGACTTTCTCCCATGTTGTCTATTGCCCTTGTTGTGATTGTTGGACTGCCTTTTGGACCCGCTTGTCATCCTCTGAATTCCTTACTTCGCTGATGATCATATCCCTTCTTTCCTTGCAGGAGGCCTTTGACCACCATTTGATTTCGCCATGACCAAATCCCCTTCTGTTGATCTGGGTGTATCCTATTACTTCTTTCAGCTCCTGTGTTTTCCTGGCTGTGGTCACTTCCTCACCTACTTTCCATTTTCGTCCAGTTTTAAGTGTTGGCTGCACTTCTCGTACCACCGGATCTGTAGATTCTTGTAGCATCAATGCAAGTCTTGTTTTTCCTACCTTGTATTCAACCACAGATTTGAATGGCAGCTGCAATTTGCTCTTCTTGCAGTACAGTGCTACATCAGTTAATCCTGGTGGTACACCCAGCCACTTTCTTATGGCTTTATTTATCTTTCTTTCAACTGCCTCTACTATGATGGTACTTACTTCGTAAATGAGTAGTGGCCACATCAGTTTTGGAATCAGCATGAACTGGATGCACTATATTTTGAACTTACCCAGTAGCCTGCTTTTGTCTATGATGTTCAGTCCATTCTGTGCCATTTCTATAACCTGCTTCACAGCACTTGAGTCCTTCATGGATGCATCATATACTCTGCCAAGGCTCTTCACTGGCTCTTCCCCTACAGTCGGGATTATTTGATTTGCCACTGTGTACGATCTTTCTATCACTTTCCCTTTCATGAGTGACAGGCTTCTTGACTTCTTTGGCTTGAAGCTCATGCAGCACCATATGATAAGGCTGTCCAAACGCTCTAACATCTTTCATGCCTGTGCTTCATTGGCTGTTATTACTCTTGTGTCATCCATGAATGCTTTTAGTGGTGGCATTTGACATCCAATTCTGAATCTTGGGCCTTCTGCTGCTCTCAGGATTACTTGCATGGCTAGTACGAACAGTATGGGAGATATTGTACAACCCATTGCAATTCCTACCTGGAGCTCAATCCATCTTGTAATATATCCTGATGTTCCAAATCTCATGAGGAACCCTGTGAAGTACTTTTTCAGCATATTTGTGATTTCTTTTGGCACATGATACATGTCTAGTGCTAGCCATATCATCTGGTGCGGTACTGAGCCATATGCATTAACAAGGATAAAACAAAACATAATGAAATTTCTCATTAACCATGAAGGAAAAATATACATAGATGGAACAGCGTTTGAAGAAGTAAACCAATTTGCATATCTCTGCAGCTACATAGACCAGGATGGTAACACCAAAAAGGAAATTAGAATTCAAATTGCAAAAGCAGCATTGACCTTCAAGAATCTTGAGAACATATAGAATTCAAAAGTTATAAGCACAAAAACCAAGTTAAGATTATTCAATTATGCATGTGAAAGCTGGAAAACAACTAAAGAAATAGACAAGAAATTAGACCCTTTTGAAAACAAATGCCTAAGGAAAATACTCAGTATAAAGTGGAACGAATTCAAGAACAATGCAGAGATAAAACAGATGAGCAAACAACAACCTGTCTCATGGATGATCAGAAACAGAAGATGGACATATGTCAATCATGTGATGAGAAGAAGCAATCAGAGAATCCCCAACAAACCTATCAAGTGGAACACAACAGGCTGAAGAAAAAGAGGTCGACCACATGAAACTCTAAAGAGGATACTGTTAAGAGAGGCCAGTTCAGTGGGCATAACATCCCTTGGTGAGATTGAAACTCACCAAAGACAGGAAATCTTGGTGAACTACCATGTGGGCCCTATGTGACGTTTAGCGGCACGGGAAGAATGTAAGATGTAAGAATGATATTAACCAAAGTCATGTGATGCTACAGCAACATCATGGATACTGTAAATGAATGAGCGCAGTCTAGAACACAGTCACAGCCTGAGTGCAAGAAACAAGTTTGGTGGGCACCAGTTCTGTGACAAACTCACTGACATCATCAGTACAATCCTCACTGTCACTGTCTATGACGAGTGAAATGTTTTCTCGGTTTTAACAAGTTATGATATATCTGAAACATCAATTCCAAATTTATCCTTAATGTCCACTCTCGTAACTTTTTCAGAATGTCCATTTTAGTGCTTAAAGCCAGATTGACACATTTGCATTTAGTAGCCATTATCTAACACAAATGAGAACCAGGAAGAAGTTACCAGCTATATGATTCACAGTACACTGCTGGAGAATGATCAGCTGTCAACTTGCGCTGCCAACTAGACAACACCACTTATACCTTGATAAAGAAGACAAACAATGACCAAAAGAAGACAGTTTCTAATCATCTTTTGAAAGGGTGGCTGTGGTAAGTCTTTCATTCACACCACATGAGTTTTGATGTCCACGTTCAAAAGGATGATGTAGCATGTACTCGGTGGCCAAACGGCTGGCCCCGTCTTTGATGAGTCGCGAACCTGATAACGTTTTATGAGATATTTACAGCTTAAACTCGCCTAGTTTGTGATATAAAGTGAGATCTTTAACTCCTTCAAGTGCAAAAATACAGTGACTGATTTGTGTCAATAAGTGGGTTGATATTAACCAGAGTAAAGCCCATTAATTACTTATGAGAGTTGGTCTGGGATACAAATTTCTGTGATAATATCTGGCTTGTGGCATAAAGCGATGTGATATTAAGTGGGTTCGACTGTAACTTCCTTATCCTGAAAATCAGTGGTCATGACCTTTCCTGTTAATATTTAGCTCTTATTTCTATGGTCATGAAGACCTCAAGTGCTGCCACTGTTTGACCTGCTGTCTGGTCTGAAGATGATAGTGGTGTAACCACCTTTCATCACTGATAAGTCACTCCAAAAAGTCATCATTAGATCACTCAAAAAAAAGTCAAAAGTCAAATATTTCAGCACCAAGTTGGCCAGAAGTTTCTGCTTATGAATTATAAACCCAATGTGTTCCCTGGATATCTATAATCTTCTTCTTCTTCTTCGTTTGCTTCTACCACCAAAACCGCACTGTGATCCTACTGAATTTACGCCTGTGGTCCTCGTTAGGTCTCCTGTGAACCCCTTGTGGTCCTCTCATGAAAGGACCACACGAGATCCACGAGAGGACCACAAGGGGTTCAGAGTATCGCAGGGCTTTAGCCTGTATTCTTGGTGGGTCTCTGAAGCGGATTGCGTGACACTGTGGTTTTCGTTGCACCAGTTTAGTCTAGAGTTGGACTTTCTCACCGGAAGACCTCGACGTGTTTAAGATATCAGTGCATCCCCGCTGGGTGAGAGACGGTAGCCCACCCAGGCCAGAGTTGGACCTTCTCACCGGAAAACCTCAACGTGTTTTGAGATACCCGTGTATCACTGCCGGGTGAGAGGTGGTTGCCCATCCAGTCCAGAGTTGGACTTTCTCACCGGAAAACTTCAGCGTGATTAGGATATGCAAAACATCCCCGCCGGGTGAGAGGTGGTTGCCTATCTAGACTGCCCTGGTCCAGTGTCTCCGACTTCAGCATTTTGCGGTCGTGGCCGCTACCCTTCCTAGTTGTGACCAGGATGGAGCTTTTGTCCAGGAGGACGAATCCTCACCACTAGTGACTTCCACCCCTGGGTTGAGCCGGTTTAGGCATATTATCCCAGTTTGGGCATGTTTGGGACGTGACCGACCTCTAGAGCAGAGGTACTGTGACATGCATAGCCTTCAAGATTCACCCCTGGTATGAGCCGGTTTAGGCAAAATTCACCAGTATGGGTGTATATCGAGCGTGACCCACCTCTAGAGCGGAGGTGGCATGACATGTCTAACCATCAAGTTCCACCCCTGGTGTGTGCCGGTTTAGGCATATTTCACCAGTGTAGGTGTATTTTGGATGTGGCCGGCCTCTAGAGCAGAGGTGCCGTGGTATGTATAGCTCTCGCAGTGATACTACTGGACATACCGATTAAACTTCATTTTATCCTTTCCACCAACTTTTCACATCGGCGCCGCACAGCAACCTTTATTTCTTTTCCGTATTTTCTTCCTTGACCGGGAGGAGCTTCACTCCACGCGCGGCATTCGAAGAGTCTCGCCAGCAGTGTCTTAACCTCTGGGTTAAACCAGTTCATGCATTTCACCCGATATGACTGCACTCAGGACGTGGCCGACCACCAGACCAGAGGTGCAGTGATTTGACTGCTTCACATTATCCTTTCTACCACCTTTTCCACAGTGATGCTGCGCGGCAACCCCATTTGCACCTTTCTTCAATGGCCGGGAGGAGCACCGCTCCACGCACGGCAGCTGAAGAATCTCGCCAACAGCGGATATCTCTAATATGTCAGCAACTATTTTAGCTGAAATTCATCGATCTGCTAAAATCAGGTCATGATTTCTGGAGTTAACATTGCTGAAGGCCTTCCAGATCTTGCTGCATCTTTGCTCTCAAAATCTCCACGCTGAAAGTTAGCACACCACTTTTTCACATGTGTGTGAAAGGCACCTGTCACTCAATTTTTGCAGCATACACTCACGGATTTCTTTTGGAGCTTTCTTCTACAGGAATTTCATGACAGCCCGGAGTTTCACACCTGAAAATTCCACACCTTTTGCTGACATGGTTCTGTCACTGATCTGAAAAAAGTACTAATTTAGCGCATGATCCTGCAAACTGACACTTTACAATATAAAAGAATACTCTTTCCAGCTACAGTGACAAAATTACTCTCTGACTGTGGGAGGCAGGTTAGGCCGCCAACTTTTCAGCACTCCCTTTTACACCAGAGTTCACAGCTTCACGATTCAGCACCAGAACAGATGAGAATGCTGTCTCATACTTTTCACTATAAGAGAAGCTAAAGTCATAAGAATACTGATGATGATGATGATGACGATGATGATGATAACACAGATAACATGAGAAAACACTATAAGAATACAAGCATGAAAGAACACTGTGACGTGTAAAATATCAGTTATTATAACACATAATAAAATATATGACAGTACCTGGTTAAGTGTATTATCTCCTGAATTTGGTGACATATTTCTTCTGACAGCTGCTGATTTTGGCGGTGAAGCAAAGAAATGAAGCTTGCTCCCTTCTCCTGAGGTCTCACTGTCAAAAGAAAACCAGTCTTTATGAGAATTACTATACACATTTTAGAATCAACCTTTTCCTGCAGGGATTCGCAATTTGTGACCCATTTGGAGGGGGGGGGGGCCACATCACACTGATTATAGTAGATTTATTATGTAATATTATGTAAGTGAAATTATTAATCAGGGTTTTTAAATTTTATTATTACATTCATTAAATGGCTACAGACATGATGCAGCCTGCCAGTCAATCACACAGGTGGCGTTTGGCCCCCTGGATAACATCTGAGATATTGCAAGTCCTGAGGGAAAGGGATCAGGCCCACAAAATTAAAGAATTCACTAGTAACCAATTACTTAGAAATAGAGTTCAATATTTAATTAGGCAAGAAAAGAAAAATTACTTTAGGAACCTAGTTCAGAATAATTCGGACAGTAAGTCTGTCTGGAAAGCAATTAAAATTCCAACAAACAAGAGAAAACAGTCTGACTTGCAGAGTTATAATCATGTGCCTGCTTGTGAAGAGTTCAGCAATCACTTGGAGAAGAAGTCAACATATTAAAGTCCTCACTACCGGCCCCTACTTGTGACTCAAGCGAATTAAATAAATTTATAGGTAGCAAATGTGCAAATCTAAAGCAACCCAGTATTCCTTTCATGTCAGTTAGTCAAATTTATAATTATCTTTCATCTTTAATGAACAATAACACGGCAGGATTTGATGAAATCAGCAACAAGATATTACACTACTCAGCCCCAGTAATTACAGATACACTAACATACATTTACAATCAGTGCATTGCACATTGTCATTTTCCTCAGACTTTTAAAATAGCAAAAATATATGCCCTTTTTAAATCCGGTTTGGAGAAAAATCCCTCAAGCTATAGACCAATTTCCATTCTATCAACTCTGTCAAAACCCCTAGAAAAACACACACACAAAAACAACCTTACAACATATGCAAGAAAATGATTTGATTGTTGACTGTCAGTCAGGTTTCAGGCCAAAACATTCCTGCCACACAGCTCTCACAAAAATGATAGAATATTGATTGTCTAATATAAACGATGATAAATTATGTGGTGTTGATTGTTGACTTTAAAAAAGTATCTGACATGATTGATCATGAAATCCTAGTTAGAAAGCTTGAGACTTATAGATTATACTTAACCAAACTTATTATACGTTTTCTTTCCAACAGAAAAGAGGTAGTTTGCCTCAAAAAACTCAAATTCAAAGTCAAATTCATCTGATAATGGCATTCCACAAGAATCTATTCTTGGTCCTCTCCTTTTCACCATCTACATCAATGATCTTCCACTCCATCTCAAAAAGTCATCTTGTGACCTTTTTGTTGATGACTGCACAGTTTACACTAGTGACAAAGGCTGTATTAACCTTGGGTCAACTCTTCAAATTGAAACAAACAATTAATTTACTGGAGCAATAACAACAAAATGCTCATAAACACCAGCAAAACAAAATCCATGCTCATTACAACAAGACAGAAATTAACAAATTCACCAACAACAACACTACAACTCCACGCTGGAACTTCACAGACAGATAATGTTAGTGAACAGGTCTCATGATTGACCACCACCTCAGCTGGAATCATCATGTAGACAATCTAACCAAACTCATTGCACAAAAAGTTTACCAATATGCCAAAATTAAACATTTTCTTGACACAGACACCAGAAAAATATACTACATATCACAGATACAAACACACTTGGACTACTGTTCCACAGTCTGGGATCGTTGTTCCATGTCAAACATGAAAATACTTTATTCACTTCAAAAAACGAGCAGTAAAGCTTATAGACAACAAACATGCAGAACATGTTACAAACAAAGACTTGATATTCTACCCCTTAAAAAGATATTTCTTTTCAACAAAGCCAAGTTAATTCATAAAATTCTATCACACAATGCTACACCTTATCTGTGGTCGTCGTTCAAATCCAACCCAAAACACAGTCAACACTTAAACAATCATATCCTCCCAAAACCAAGGCTTGACATGTTTAAAAAAAAGCTTCTCTTACTCAGCTGCCCACCTTTGGAATGCCCTACAAATTCACATAGAACTTATAAGTAATAATGTTTTTATAACTTTAAACTTTATCAACATCTGTTTGATATGGATTATGTGCCTCTCTGGTCTAAAGTAGTTTAAAGTATGGCTAGATTGTGTAGTTTTTTTTTTATACTGCTTTTCTATAAATTTGTTAGTTTTGAATGAATGCAAGTTTATTTCATGCTGTTGCATAAATAAGAGTATAGAGTGTGTGGACAAGAGATATGTTTATTATTTATTTATGTAATCATTTAATTATATCTTCATGATTATTATGCTCATTAACAAATGCTGAATGACTGTGACTGAGTGAAAGCTGTATGATGAAGGGCAGAATGTTAGACGGGCCTGTGTGCCCAATTCTTAACCCTTTGAAAATAAAGTTCATTCACTCATAAAAAAGATTACTGAGCAAGTCACTCTTACGAAAAAAAAAAAGCAATGGTTATGACCCTTTTGATTTTTGTGCTACCGGTAGAAAAGTTGGTGACGCTTCTGTAAAGTACTGAGAGTCAATAATTGACATTTACTATAAACAACAGAGAATCAGTCATCACGTACTTACTGAGAGTTACTGTACAGTCATTGGTTGGTGGGGGGGAGAGGGGTGAGATTCAGAATATAGAATCAATCTTTTATTTTACCAGGGTCATTATTTTTTTTAAAAAAACAGACAACTAAGAGTTTATTCAACGATACAAAAGTAGTTTTTGGGCGTAGGCATATTATTATGTGCCAGGCCATCATGCTTCTCCATCTTGTGTGGTCCTTGGTGTTTCCAATTAATTCAGATGCCTTTCTTTCCCCATGCCACATTAATAAGTCTGCCACTTGTGCAGTCATCATCCTGAAATGTGATGTACCAGCAACTGGATCCTTCACCATGACAATGCCCCTGTGTACATATCTGTCAAAAAAAATGAATTTTTGGCGAAACACCACATTTCATAGATTCCACACCCTCCATACTTACTGACCTTGTTCCCTGTGACTTCTTGTTGCTTCCACATCTGAAGAAAACATTGATTTGATGAAGAGATTCAAATATGATGTGACAAATGGGGGTTATCTCACAAAGTGACTTCCAGATGTAAACATCATAGGTCCACTGCAGTCCTTATAAACATCACAGGTCCACTCTAGTCCTAGTAAACATCACAGATCCACTGGCTGACTTTTATTTTTGTACTAGGCCACATGGGTGTCAAGGAAAATGAAAGAACAGATCAGGTGGCCAATTCAGCTATCCTAGAAGAAGGGCAAGCTAACATCATGAATACTGTAAGAGATGCTGGTTGGACAAAATACTTCACAGACAACTGTGACTCTGCATCACTGTCGAGAATGAAAGAGTTGGGGTGAAATTCGGTGTGACAAAACATGAACGACCAATCAAAGAAGGATGGTTGCTCAACAGACACACAATAAGTTACTCTACACTTAAGAAGATACTGAAGAAGAGACTGGAGCACTTCTGTTCATGTCTGGAGTGTATGGATAATGGTCCCTCCTAACTTTATTAACAATTTAATGTACATAGCTTGAAAATAGATGGAAGTATGGTTCAGTTTTACAAAAAGATAGAGAGAGGAAAATGGGCAGAAATAAGAATGGAAGAAAGCAAGATGAGTACATATAAATGAAGTTCATATTTCAGCAAAAGCCTTTTTGAAGGATCACATACAAAATCTGTTACAGTATGAGCGAAAGGAAGTAATAATGTGTTGAGCGCTATTCTTCTAGAATTTGTAGTGCATTCCCCTTGGGAATTTTCTAGAATTATAGGTCCGGAGTTAATAAAACTTCAAGATTTGACTGGGCAGTGCTGCTTTGTGACAGAAGGTTTCCAAGGGACAAGAAGAGAGTTCATTGCAGCATGTGAAAGGATCATCTAGCTTGCCTGGCTGGATAATTGTGTTCCTGTGCGAATGAATTGTGGAGATGTAGTTCTTGTGGAAATTGTAGACCTATGATCTGCTCGTCTTTTTAAGGGCACACAGAGCGTTGTAAGTGTTGTGTTAGCATATAGTTTTTAGATAGTTGTTCATCCCCTTCAGGACAAGATGGAGTTCTTGTCAAGGATGTTTGTTGTATGGAAGTTCTACTTCTGACTGAGGTTAGTATGTAGTTTGTATGTTCATAGAGATTTTCGTTCCAGTGGTGATGTCCCTTGCTGGAATGATTTTTGTTACTCCATATATGTCAGTACAAGTTCATTTCATTGCTTATTCCTTCATTTTAGTCATTCATTCATGCAGTTAGTTTCACATCAGACATAAGTTTTATGTAAACTTTGTGTTGCTGAGTTGTTTGCTGATTGGACCAATGTTACTTGTTCCAATGTTAATTAATGTTGCTGAGTTGTCAGTCATGAGTTAGACTGGTTGAGTTTCTGTGCCATTACTGCAAATTTACAGTGGTCTAGCTCCATTCACCAGGCTTGCTGTTTCAGTTACATAGTGCAAAATGTTTCAGAGTTGACTCACTGTCACTTGTGTTCAGTTAAGTATAGTCATACTGGTTTAAAACAACACAACAGATAAAAACAAGAAAAATGGAAGAAACATATACAGAGTTAGCTTTTCAGTCACCTCCTAGTAAGTAGGTCCAGCACACAATGCTCCCAGAAAGGCAAAGTAGAGCACAAAGTGAAAGACAACGAATGGTTGAGAAATGTTGTAAAGGGGTTATTATAAAGGGTACTATATGGTAAACAACATGACATTAGGCCACAAATAGCCATAGTTTGGCACCATCAGAAACTTATGGCCCAAACAAAGCTTCCCAGATGGCGCAGATGATAAGTATGAGAAGACAACATGGGGAGGAGTGGACAGAGAAAGGATCAGAAGAACACTGATAGGACAAGACTGCTTGCTAAACGTGCCTACACAAGGGAGCTAACAAAGCCTACTAGGGGCTAGAAGAAGGACAGAAAGGGCTGGAAATTAAAACATAAAATCACCTCCGACAAGAATGAGAAAATGCAGCAAACTGAGTGGGATTAAGACAAGCTGGACATGAGTAGCAGAAATAGGAGGAGGTAGAAACTAGGTGGAAATGCAGTTTAAAGAAAGCTGAAACTCTTCATTCCAGCTCAGGGTGGAGACAGCCAGTCTGGAAAATAAGGCGCTGTTCCAAAGCTTTCTCAGATCATTCATTAGAAGAACAGGTGCAGACTGTCCCGTCTTCCTTAATTGTCTCTTTGGCAGAAATGACTGGTGACCAAAATGTTCTTCTGAACCTTTCTCCATCCACCGCTCCCCATGATATCGCCAGTGTACTGACAACTAATATAAAATATCACAGAAAACTATGCAGTGAAACCTCCAATTTACTGACAACAAAGGAAGGAAGAAAGAAGAAAACTAAAACGTGGAGCAAAACTGTCAACTTACTCATCACTTTCCTCATACTCTCCAGGATGTGAGCTCTCACTTGCAGAAGTTGACAAACTGCTGTCTTCTTCATCATCATCTCTCTTGAGTTTCTTGTCATGTCCAGCCTCTTCCTCAGTTCTTCCTGCTCTATCACTGCTTATATTACAGTTGTTCTCATCTCCACTCAAAGGTCTGTCATGTCTGCTGTAGCTTACGCTCTGGCTGCTCTGATCTACAACAGTTTTACTATGCTTTCTGTTGCTTACGCCATGGCCATTTTGATCTCCACCGTAAGGTCTGTCAACAGTTTTAGAATCAGCCCCACGTAAAAGGGAAATGACATCAGCAACAGAATCATACTCAGTGCTTGTTGGGCTCTGTCTTGAACTCTGACCTTCATCTGAAAGTATACAATGACAAATCTTAAAATTATTTGTGTTGTTGCTGAAAATAATGCTTCACGCTGATAAGGAAACAATACTGTGTTAAAAATGATAATGCATGTTCCCTTAGTTGTGAAAGTCTTGGCAGCTAATGCCATGATGTAAAATTTGTCCTACCTTTGTAGTTATTCAATTTTGGGAAAAAGAAATCATAAAAATGGGGGTTATATGTACAGAAAAATCTTAAGCAGTCAACTGTAACACTTGTGTTTGTGTCCTCTTGATAATAGAGAGACATGCCTCATCCATGCTAAACAGACAAAAAAAATTAGACACCTTTCACCTACAGTGCCTACATCACAATCTCAGGATTTTATGGAAAGAAATCTTCTTACATCCTTCCCGCACCATTAAACATCAAATATGGCTTGCATGGTAGTTCACCAAGTTTTCCTGCTTTCAGCGAGTTTTTAAACCTCATCAAGAGATTTTATGCCTAATAATTTGGCCTTTCTTAACAATGTCCTCTTTGGAGTTTCACATGGTCAACCTCTTTTTCTTCAGCCTGTTGTGTTCCGCTTGACAGCCGTTTTGGGATTTTCCGACTGTTTCTTCTCTTCACGTGACTGACATATGTCCATCTCTTTTTTCTGATCACCAGTGAGACAGGTTGTTGTTCACTCATCTGCCTTATCTCTGCATTGTTCTTGAATTCATTCCATTTTATACAGAGTATTTTCCTTTGGCATTTGTTTTCAAAAGAGTCTAATTATGGAAAAAAATGCAAAAGAGACATTATGTGTAAAACTTCAAACATATATGGTACACTGCTTTACAACACATGCTATCTTGCTCTAGCCATGTCAATGCTTACAACACATGCTATCTTGCTCTAGCCATATCAATGCTTACAAAACACTTGCTATCTTGCTCTAGCCATGTCCATGCTTACAACACATGCTATCTTGCTCTAGCCATGTCCATGCTTACAACACATGCTATCTTGCTCTAGCCATGTCAATGCTTACAACACATGCTATCTTGCTCTAGCCATGTCCATGCTTACAACACATGCTATCTTGCTCTAGCCATGTCCATGCTTACACTACATGCTATCTTGCTCTAGCATGTCAATGCTTACACTACATGCTATCTTGCTCTAGCCATGTCCATGCTTACACTACATGCTATCTTGCTCTAGCCATGTCAATGCTTACACTACATGCTATCTTGCTCTAGCCATGTCAATGCTTACACTACATGCTATCTTGCTCTAGCCATGTCAATGCTTACACTACATGCTATCTTGCTCTAGCTATGTCAATGCTTACACTACATTCTATCTTGCTCTAGCCATGTCAATGCTTACACTACATGCTATCTTGCTCTAGCCATGTCAATGCTTACAACACATGCTATCTTGCTCTAGCCATGTCCATGCTTACAACACATGCTATCTTGCTCTAGCCATGTCAGTGCTTACAACACATGCTATCTTGCTCTAGCCATGTCAATGCTTACAACACATGCTATCTTGCTCTGGCCAAGCCTGCCAAATTGAAGATGGATGCATGCTTACAGTCTTGTACAGGGAAAAATGGAAAAAAAGAACAACTGGATGTTACTCCAACAAGTGCAGATTGAGAAGTGAATGCTTGACACAAACCCAACATCCTGGGAAGACCATGTTGCCAAATGCACCCAGAGGCATCATCTCAATAAGGCTGAAGTTCCTCTGATGTCACACAGAAGACAGAAGGGCAACAACAAAAGATAATTAGAAAGTGAGGCAAAAAGTACAGGAAACAGACTTACTTTAGGAAACATCACTCCTTAGACAGATATAAATGAAGAAGGTGTTAGTATTATGTAGAAGGATTGTATTGTGGCAGTTCCTTCCACTTGCTGGGACATTTTGAAGCAAAATTCTCAAGAAGTTCCCCACTCTATTAAAAAAAAAAACATCACAGATTTCTACCTGAGTGGCTAAGCTGTAATAACAATTTGTTCTATGCATTCCCATCCTGAGATCTTCTTCTTCTTCTTCGTTCGCACTGTCTGTCTATATCTGCAGTCCTGTCTCTTGGATAAATTTCACTGTTTTTTGTAATTCATGTATGGAACCGTAGAGCTTATCTTCTTTAGTGGTTTCACTGGGCCAGTAATTATTTCTCAGTGTCTCATAGTTGATGCAGTTCTGGAGGATATGTTCCACAGTTTGGGGCACCTGGGCACATGTACATAGATTAGTAGTACCAACCTTAAACTTTGTATATATATGACTTCGGAGTCGGCTGTGTCCTGTTCGGAGACGGAAGATGGTGACTTGTTCCTTTCTGTTTAGCATGTGATAGTCATCATGTGGTGGTGTTTGTGACTTCCTGTAGGTTTTTATCATGCTTTTCTTCTGATTATAAGTGATTGGTATGTCTGGTTGCTCCATTTCAGTGCCCTCTTTGGCCAGATGGTCAGCTTTCTCATTGCCTGGTATCCCACAGTGGGAGGGAATCCATTGCAAAGTGACTCCATGTTGTAAGCCAATTTTTTACAAGGCATCTTTAAGGTCTGGTAGTTTGTTGCACTGAAGAGCTTCCAGTACTGATCTTGCATCTGTGAGAATTACTACAGGACATGTATCAATTCTGGAGTCTGATAGTTTTTCAACTGCAGCAATAATTGCCCTAACTTCTGCATCAAAGTTGTTGCAGTATTTTCCAGTGGGTATGGAAATCTTGTCAATGGTGTTGTTTGGATATTCAATATATGCTCCTGCCCCTCCATTCTTTATGGCATTGTGTGCAGATCCATCTGTATACACATGTATCCAGGTGTCACATGGATATTTGTCATCTAGAACACTAAGTGTGGCTGTTGATCTTACAAGACTGCTCTGCATCTCACCATTCTGCACACCTTTCACTTCAGTCTGAATAGTTATTTGTGTATAATCTGCTTCTTTCCATGGTGTATGCTCTGGTACAGATGATAATGGAGCGACTACAGTTGGAAGGTCAGGTATCAGCTTACGCATACGCTTGGCCTGATGAATGAAGCTGCTTCTTTTAAGCCGTAAATGAAGCTGCTTCTTTTAAGCCGTCCTAATGTCAAGTTATTGAATCTCTACTTCAGGGGATGGCTTACAGAGCGAAGGAATTTTTCTCCCATGGTCATGACCTTTGTGTCTCTACGTTCCTTTGGTGCTTGAACACCAACTATTTTCTGCATTTCTACTATTGGTGTGGACCTCATGGCACCTGTGATAATCCGTAGTGACTGATTTTGAACCTTGTCTAGATTATGCAGCGTAGTGTTTGATGCTGTGCACCAAGATGTTGACCCATACTCTAAATGTGGTAGAATACTTTGCTGATATACATTCTTGAGGATTCTTTCACTAGCTCCCCATGTGGTTCCACTCAATTTTCTTAATATGGCTAGTTTTCTTCTGGCTTTTGCTTCTGCACTGTTGATGTGTTGCTTCCACGTCAGTTTTGAGTCAAGAGTCACTCCTAAGTAAGTGGGTTGGTTGTCCATCCTTAAGGGTATTTCATTTACAAAGATCTTACCTGCTTTCTGTTTAGATGAGAGGGTGAACAGAGTGGTACTTGATTTCTCTGTGTTGATACTTACACACCATTTGTTTGTCCATGATATCAAGATGTCCGCTGCTCTTTGGAGTCTGTTTAGCAACTGTTGCATATTCATCTGTACACCACATGACCAGATCATCTGCATACAGTGCCGCTTTGATTCCATAGGGAAGTTCCTTGACCAGGTCATTAATGAATACAAGGAATAGTGTAGGCGAAAGGACTCCTCCTTGTGGTACACTGTGTCGCAGAAGTACTTTCTGGCTTTTGTGTCCATCCATTACTACTCTAGCTCTTCTATTGTGTAAATAGGACTTTATCCAGTTGTACCATCCTGAGATGAAGAATATCTGTTTGCAGAACTTGACACAGTACACATTAACTACAAGGAGTGAAGGGAAGATATGGCATGAAGATCAGCCCTATAAATATAGGAGTCTGAGTTTAGAGTGTGAGCAAAATAAATAAGATATGGCATGAAGATCATTCCCATAAATATGGGAGTCTGAGTTTAGAGTGTGAGCAAAATAAATAAGATATGGCATGAAGATCGGCTCCATAAATACGGGAGTCTGCCTGAGTTTAGAGTGTGAGCAAAATAAATAAGATATGGCATGAAGATCGGCTCCATAAATATGGGAGTCTGCCTGAGATTAGAGTGTGAACAAAATAAATAAGATATGGCATGAAGATCATTCCCATAAATATGGGAGTCTGAGTTTAGAGTGTGAGCAAAATAAATAAGATATGGCATGAAGATCGGCTCCATAAATACGGGAGTCTGCCTGAGTTTAGAGTGTGAGCAAAATAAATAAGATATGGCATGAAGATTGGCTCCATAAATATGGGAGTCTGCCTGAGATTAGAGTGTGAACAAAATAAATAAGATATGGCATGAAGATCGGCTCCATAAATATGGGAGTCTGCCTGAGTTTAGAGTGTGAACAAAATAAATAAGATATGGCATGAAGATCAGCCCCATAAATATGGGAGTCTGAGTTTAGAGTGTGAGCAAAATAAATAATATGGCATGAAGATCGGCTCCATAAATATGGGAGTCTGCCTGAGATTAGAGTGTGAACAAAATAAATAAGATATGGCATGAAGATCATTCCCATAAATATGGGAGTCTGAGTTTAGAGTGTGAGCAAAATAAATAAGATATGGCATGAAGATCGGCTCCATAAATACGGGAGTCTGCCTGAGTTTAGAGTGTGAGCAAAATAAATAAGATATGGCATGAAGATCGGCTCCATAAATATGGGAGTCTGCCTGAGATTAGAGTGTGAACAAAATAAATAAGATATGGCATGAAGATCGGCTCCATAAATATGGGAGTCTGCCTGAGTTTAGAGTGTGAACAAAATAAATAAGATATGGCATGAAGATCAGCCCCATAAATATGGGAGTCTGAGTTTAGAGTGTGAGCAAAATAAATAAGATATGGCATGAAGATCGGCTCCATAAATATGGGAGTCTGCCTGAGATTAGAGTGTGAACAAAATAAATAAGATATGGCATGAAGATCATTCCCATAAATATGGGAGTCTGAGTTTAGAGTGTGAGCAAAATAAATAAGATATGGCATGAAGATCGGCTCCATAAATACGGGAGTCTGCCTGAGTTTAGAGTGTGAGCAAAATAAATAAGATATGGCATGAAGATCGGCTCCATAAATATGGGAGTCTGCCTGAGATTAGAGTGTGAACAAAATAAATAAGATATGGCATGAAGATCGGCTCCATAAATATGGGAGTCTGCCTGAGTTTAGAGTGTGAACAAAATAAATAAGATATGGCATGAAGATCAGCCCCATAAATATGGGAGTCTGAATTTAGAGTGTGAACAAAATAAATAAGATACTCAAATGGAGGTGGAACGGAATCTTAACATCACCTCTGACATTAAAACAATCCAATACTTTAAACATTTAACTCAGGACAAAAGCTCTTATTTAGTTCTGGGAACAAGCATGGTCAGGATTAGGGTCAAAAAGATGGCTTTGCTTTAAAATTAAATATGATGAAATTTTGTTAGCAATTTTTGTTTACTGTTCATGACAAGAGGACAAAGTGATTGTATGAGAAACTTTCTTTGTTCAGGAATCAGGACAAGATGACATATAAACTTGAAATGTTAACAAGATGACACAGAGAAATTTTCTTATTCATGGAATGTGGTCAAGATGTCATAGAGAAATTTTCTTATTCATTGAATGTGGTCAAGATGGCATAGAGGAATTGTCTTATTCATGGAAAAAGGACAAGATGACACATGGATAAACTTTTTGTTCAGGGAGTGAGAACATATGGAAAAACTTTTCTTGTTCATGGAACAAGGACAAGATGACATACAGAGAAACTTTTTTGTTCATTGAATGAGGACAAGATGACATACAGAGAAACATTTTTGTTCATTGAATGAGGACAAGATGACATATGGAGAAACTTTTTGTTCATGGAATGAGGACAAGAAGACAAATGAAGAAACTTTTCAATCAGGGAATGAGAATGAAATGACATGGAGAAACTTTTTGATCAGGGAGTGAGGACAAGATGACACATAGAAAAACTTTGTTTAGAAAACTGAGACAAGATGACATGGAGAATTTTTGTTTTACTCAGATAATGAAGAAATGAGTGACATATGGAGAAACTTCTTTAAGAAAATGGTGGAGAAGATACCATAAGAAAAATGTGACAGGACTGAATGCCAAGTCTTGGAGAATGTCCAAGTGAGGCATACCAAAGGGCACTGTTCATATGACCATTGGTGGATTATTGGCAAAAGGTTCCTTCACAAGGAAGTCAGTTCCACATACACATGCACATGCATATATGTACATGTAACAACATGTTATTATTACTATTCAACAACTGAAAGAAAAAAAAACAGAATTTGAAGTAAAAGATCACCATCTGAGACATTAATTATCAGTTTCTGGATTTTCATGATTTAATAGTTAAGATGTCTATAAGCAAAAAAAATGCTGAACTCAAATGGTTTCTATTAAGATGTCATGCCATCTCAATCATTTATAGATCTCCTAAAATGAAACAGTAGAATACAATATCAAGTTTTTAAAAAAAAACATTCAGAAACAAAATGCAGTGTCTTTCAAAATGTAACAACAAAATCTAGAAAGAGAACAAAGACATGTGTTCTACAACCTTTCCTAGGAGACTGTATCTCTGGTACATCAGGACCCACACCTAAATCCTTCCTTTTACTCTCTACAACTCCTGCATCTCCTTGTCCTTGACCTGCATGCGCTGCACTAGAGCTTAACATTGATGACTGGACTCTTCCATCTCTTGCACCAATCTGATTTGTTGCTGCTGATGTTGGTGGGGAAATCAAGTTACCTTCTCCTTCAACAGAAATGTCAGCCATGTTTTAAGAAAAGAAAATGATAAATCAAAGCAAAGATTGAAATAAAAAAGATCAATATGATATACAGTTACCAGATATTCTAATTTGTGGCATGAATTTGTTTCACATGAACCTTACAGCCTTAACCTCATATGATTATCACTAGTTCCTGTTATAATATGCAAATTTTATGCAGGAGAGCAAAAACAAATATATCCATAGTACAAAAACTTAATATTGAAGAAGGTTAGCCAGTAAAGAGGATTAAACAGAGAAAACTTAAATATTTTGGACACATTAAACATCATGAGAATTTAGAGAAGACTGTCTTGGAAGGGTACATAATGGGAAAAAGAAAGAGAGGAAGACCAAGGCGAAGATGGCTGCAAGACATCGTTGATGATCTGTAAATGGATAAATCAGCAGCAGGGCATCTTGCTTACAACCGAGAGGCCTACAGGAGAGCTATTAGGGAGGCAAAATTCTGCAAGGCACATGCAAATGACTGACTGACTGATGCAGGATAATCCGCAACAGTTGCAATGTGAACTTTTATTCATATGTATCTTACGGCCTTGACCTATAACAATGTGATTACAATGTGTCTGGGTCCATGAAAAAGTCTGGCAGGACAGTGACATCCTGAAGATGTACCCTGACTCTGTGGTCAGCTGTAAAACTTCTGTCACCATGGTTCGTGCCAAACACCAGAACTTCAAGATAATTACCCACAAAGCAATGTCACATAAAGTTGTGCATGAATAATTCTATAATTGTGGACTACATACTTACTGAACATACCCCATACACTGCATCTTTACTGAACATAAAATGTTGGTTGCTTGTCATCTTTTCATGAATTCATGGACAACTTCAAGGCCTGTTCTATTCATTAACGATTTCTAGATCTGTCTTACTCATGTACAACTTTCAGGCCTGTCTTATGCATTAACAACTTCTAGGTCTATCTTATTCAGTAATAACCTCTAGATCCGTCTTATGCTTTAACCTCTAGGTCTGTCTTATTCATTAATAACTTCTAGGTCTGTCTTCTTCAAGAGCAAGAATCATAATATCTTTATATACTCTGGTGGAGAAGTAGGAGGAAAGAATGGAATGAGTTTTTACTTCATCATTTTACAAATCATCAAAAGCATTACTAGGTTACAATCCTGTAAATGACAGAATCCTCACAATCAGACTTAACTCTTCCCAGGCGTATGTCACTATACTGACGCTTCCGGTTTTCCCGATGCGTGCGGGAATGGGCAGTATACTGACGATTTGTTTCATTTAAAACAACCGGTGTAACATTTAGATTGTACATATTTCGTCCGCGATTCCGGTGACACTTTCAAAATGGCGAATGCGTGCCTAGTTACGAGCGATGCCGAGCGAGAATACGGACGAGAAGCATGGAAATTTTTCAATTTTTTACGATGTAGATAGGGGTATGGACATAGCCTATGGCCACCCCGCTGCTCTTGAATGTTTTCTAAGTAGATTTAGACATATTTAGACGACTGGAGAAGTAGTTAGGAGTAGTTAGGAGGTTATTTCATACATTCAGTAAGCGAAAATGCCATACGGAGTCACAATACGAGATCGATAAGTAGATCTACACATCTTAGATGGTAAATAGGGGTAAGAAGCGCGAATCTAGATCTAGCCGATGGTGAGCTGGCCACAATCAGTGTCTAAAAACATCACATTACTTCTTTTTTCCTAAAAAACTCTGCATTTATGAAATTTTCATTCATTTAGCTACACTTTGATACATATTACGTATACGGAAGTACATGGAAACACTGTTTTTCATTCCATTTTACACCTAGACCCCTTACTGACAAGGACCCGCGTTTTTACTCCCGCACTCCAGAAAACGTCCGTGTTTCTTCCTCCAGCATGGGAAGAGTTAAGTGCACTCCTAGAAATGTAAAAATCATCCAGATATATGCACCGACATCAGCAGCAGAAGAAGAGGAAGTAGAAGACTTTTATAACACACTGCAAATGACGATAGACCAGGTACGGAAAAACGATATTGTATTAATAATGGAGGATTTTAATGCAAAGATTGGTACAGAAAGAGCAGAAGACAAAGGATATGTTGTGGGGAAATTTAGCATAGGACATAGAAATGAGGTAGGTGGTTTTTTGTGTGGAAAATCAGCTAACAATTGCTAGCACACTTTTTAAGCAACATTTTATACATGGACATCACCTGATGGGAAAACCAAGAATCAAATAGGTTACATTTTAGTGCAAAGAAGGTGGAGATCAAGTATAATATCAGCAAAAACTTTACCAGGTGCTGATTATGACACAGACCATGAGTTATTAATAGCAGACATGAAGATAAAGATAAAAAAGACAAGGAATCAAGACAACTTCGCTTTGGAAAGTGACAAACAACAACAAAGAGGAATATAAATCTTTAACAAAAGAAGTACAAAGAAACATAAGAAAAGACATTCCCCTGGGAACAACTGTGTTAAGAGCACACTTATCTTAACATAGTGTTTGTGAGACAGGGAACATAGATCTGTTTGCTTAAAAACTCTGACCTACCTCTGTAGCCCAGAAACTTGTAGCAATCAACACTAATTGTAATTGTTATTTTTGCAAAATGTAATGTCAGGTTGGTGGACGGATGGGGACATGGAGATCTCTGGCGGGGATGAGGGAAGTCTGGTGTGAAACCAATGAATCCAGGACGTGACAAGCCTATGGGTCTTTACAACAATGGCTATCAGAATGATGTGAACAAAACAGAGCCAGTAGACTATAGGTGGCGGGGAATGGATATCGTTGAAGCACTCATCAGATTCCTCATCTCAGAGTCAGAGTGTCTTTGTGGAACTGTCTCAAACCATCTGACATGGAGAAGGGGTTTAAGTACAGCCACCAGAGGCTGGAAAACAAAGTTTTGGCCAGGCCAGCCACACTGTCTTCATGGCAGTCCGAGCAAGACCACAGTCTGCCCTAGCAAGGAAAGGTGCTGAAGTCGGAGTTACCCAGCCAAAAGGCGCATCGCAAAAATCAGGGTAACACGCATTATCGCTAATGAAATGTCTATATCTACAGTTTTCAAACATGGTGCTCGCCCTGTGAAGACTAACCAGGCAGGTGCAGTGCCGGGCCCCCTGCCTCGAAAGGGTCCACCCAATGCTACTGGAGGTCCTCTCAGTTCGTCTTGTGGAGTCAGGAGACA
The DNA here is from genome assembly GCA_009760885.1 of Achatina immaculata. NCBI lineage: Eukaryota > Metazoa > Mollusca > Gastropoda > Stylommatophora > Achatinidae > Lissachatina > Lissachatina immaculata. The sequence goes on from CM019699.1 coordinate 42,273,420, forward strand.
TGAGAGTAGAGCTACTGGCCAAAAAATACAACAGAAGAAAACAGCCAAAAAGCAAGAACTTAAAATAATGCAGTGGAATGCTGAGGGTGTCAGCAGTGTTAGAGATGGCTATAGCAAAAAGGTTGAACTAGAGAACATACTTTTTGCAGAGCAGGTAAGTATATGCTGCATACAGGAGACACACCTAACCAAAGATGCCGTCTTTAAAATCAGAGGCTACCAGTGTTTTAGATCAGACCGACAGGACAGAAGAAAAGGAGGAGTACTCACACTTGTTAAGAATAACATCAGCGCATGTCAGGTGGGAGTGTACATGGAAGGAGCCGAGTACCAGATGATCCATCTAAAAAGTAGTAATACAGATTTCCACCTCCTTAACTATTACTGTCCTAATGACCGCCCACTTGCTTTAGGAACAATCCCACACAAAGAGAGACTGATGGTCTGTGGTGATTTTAACAGTCATTCCCAGAGCTGGGGCTATGACCACATAGACAAGAGAGGAGAGGAAGTTGAGAGCTGGCAGGATGATAATGGACTTCTCCTGATCAACCAGCCAATGGATGCCCCAACATTTTACTCAAGGGCTTGGCATACAAAATCAACACCAGATCTGGCATTCCACTCTCCAGATCTGAAGTGGAACATTACACGTGAAGTTGGAAAACAACTTGGAGGTAGCGACCATCGACCAGTCTTCCTGACAATAGAAAATGAACTCCTTAACACCAGTAACCCTCTCCCCAGATGGAACTATAAAAAAGCAAACTGGACAATGTACAGACATCGTACAGGTATCCTGGTGGGACAGCTGTCCATAGAAGGTAAGGATATTAACAGCACAGTGAAGGAGTTCAATGCTTGTATCCTTCAGGCCGCTCGTGAAACCATTCCCAGAGGAGCTCGCAGGGACTATAAACCATACTGGTCTAGTGAGCTGGGAAAACTCCATGATGACGTGGAAGCAGCTCGAAAGCAAGCAGAAAATAGACCATGCCAAGAACACCACAATAATTACCAACATTCTAAAGCCAAATTTCAGAGAGCAAAGCTGCAAGCCAGACGGGAAAGTTGGAGAGAGAAAACAGAGTCCCTAAACTTTGAAAAGGATGGAAGGAAACTGTGGAAACTAATCAAACAGTTAAATGATGAGAGTACTGGAAGAAGTACAAAGATTACACTAATAGAGGATGGGAAAACTCTTACAGGTAAGCAGGTAGCAGATCACTTTGCTCGCATGTTTGCACAGGACTGCAACATTGATATCCATCCAGAGAAGGAGCGTACAGTGCGCATCGAGCCACAGAAAGAGGAGGAACAAGTCAGAAAAGTGGAGGTCATGGATGCACCAATCACACGCAGTGAGTTAGACCTAGCAGTTAGTAAACTGAAACCAAGGAAATCACCAGGACCAGATGGAGTGTCCAATGAAATGATCAAGAACCTGGGAGTGGCAGCAATGGGAAAGCTGTTGGATATTTTCAATATGTGCTGGAGCACAGGTAAGTTACCTCAAATCTGGAAGGAAGCAAGCATGGTACCACTGCTAAAACCAGGGAAAAACAGTGATACTGCCTCCAGCTACAGGCCAATCAGTCTCACTAGCTGCCTATGCAAAACGATGGAACGCATCATTGACCTGAGGCTAAAATGGTACCTAGAAAGTGAAAACCTTCTCGTTCCACAACAAGCAGGATTTAGGCAGTACTACAGTACGGAAGATCAAGTGACCTATCTCTCTCAAGAGATTGAGGATGCATTCCAAGAGAAAAACCTTGTACTAGCAGCGTGGATAGACCTGAAGAAAGCCTTTGATAAAGTATGGAAAAAAGGTCTGTTGTGGAAACTAAGAAACTGCAATGTGAATGGAAGACTGTACAACTGGATAAAGTCCTATTTACACAATAGAAGAGCTAGAGTAGTAATGGATGGACACAAAAGCCAGAAAGTACTTCTGCGACACGGTGTACCACAAGGAGGAGTCCTTTCGCCTACACTATTCCTTGTATTCATTAATGACCTGGTCAAGGAACTTCCCTATGGAATCAAAGCAGCACTGTATGCAGATGATCTGGTCATGTGGTGTACAGATGAATATGCGACAGTTGCTACACAGAGACTCCAAAGAGCAGCAGACATCTTGACATCATGGACAAACAAATGGTGTGTAAGTATCAACACAGAGAAATCAAGTACCACTCTGTTCACCCTCTCATCTAAACAGAAAGCAGGTAAGATCTTTGTAAATGAAATACCCTTAAGGATGGACAACCAACCCACTTACTTAGGAGTGACTCTTGACTCAAAACTGACGTGGAAGCAACACATCAACAGTGCAGAAGCAAAAGCCAGAAGAAAACTAGCCATATTAAGAAAATTAAGTGGGACTACATGGGGAGCTAGTGAAAGAATCCTCAAGAACGTATATCAGCAAAGTATTCTACCACATTTAGAATATGGCTCAACATCTTGGTGCACAGCATCAAACACTACGCTGCATAATCTAGACAAGGTTCAAAATCAGTCACTACGGATTATCACAGGTGCCATGAGGTCCACACCAATAGTAGAAATGCAGAAAATAGTTGGTGTTCAACCGCTAAAGGAACGTAGAGACACAAAGGTCATGACCATGGGAGAAAAATTCCTTAGCTCTGTAAGCCATCCCCTGAAGGAGAGATTCAATAACTTGGCATTAGGACGGCTTAAAAGAAGCAGCTTCATTCATCAGGCCAAGCGTATGCGTAAGCTGATACCTGACCTTCCAACTGTAGTCACTCCATTATCATCTGTACCAGAGCATACACCATGGAAAGAAGCAGATTATACACAAATAACTATTCAGACTGAAGTGAAAGGTGTGCAGAATGGTGAGATGCAGAGCAGTCTTGTAAGATCAGTAGCCACACTTAGTGTTCTAGATGACAAATATCCATGTGACACCTGGATACGTGTGTATACAGACGGATCTGCACATAATGCCATAAAAAATGGTGGGGCAGGAGCATATATTGAATATCCAAACAACACCATTGACAAGATTTCCATACCCACTGGTAAATACTGCAACAACTTGATGCAGAAGTTAGGGCAATTATTGCTGCAGTTGAAAAACTATCAGACTCCAGAATTGATACATGTCCTGTAGTAATTCTCACAGATGCAAGATCAGTACTGGAGGCTCTTCAGTGCAACAAACTACCAGACCTTAAGGATGCCTTGTCAAAAATTGGCTTACAACATGGAGTCACTTTGCAGTGGATTCCCTCCCACTGTGGGATACCAGGCAATGAGAAAGCTGACCATCTGGCCAAAGAGGGCACTGAAATGGAGCAACCAGACATACCAGTCACCTATAATCAGAAGAAAAGCATGATAAAAACCTACAGGAAGCCACAAACACCACCACATGATGACTATCACATGCTAAACAGAAAGGAACAAGTCACCATCTTCCGTCTCCGAACAGGACACAGCCGACTCCGAAGTCATATGTATACAAAGTTTAAGGTTGGTACTACTAATCTATGTACATGTGCCCAGGTGCCCCAAACCGTGGAACATATCCTCCAGAACTGCATCAACTACGAGACACTGAGAAATAATTACTGGCCCAGTGAAACCACTAAAGAAGATAAGCTCTACGGTTCCATACATGAGTTACAAAAAACAGTGAAATTTATCCAAGAGACAGGACTGCAGATATAGACAGACAGTGCGAACGAAGAAGAAGAAGAAGATAAGAAAAGACAGAAAACAATACATACAAGATTGTTGTGAAAGAATACTAGGACATCAGAAGTGTGGAAGAGATAGTGAAATGTTTAAAGAAATGAAGACACTGATGAGAAATATCAAAGCTAAATGTTATTTGTGATGAGATGGGGAATACCTTGACAGAGACAGGAAATTTTAGAAAGATGGAAGGAATATTGCACAAGAATGTATGAAACAACCAACTGTAAAAGCAGAAATCAACAGTCTGAATTATTATTCGAGGAGAAAGAACCTGAACTGACAACAGAAGAAGTTTTATGGGCAATAAAGAATCTGAAAAATGGTAAATCACCAGATAAACTTATTAAAGCAGGAGGAAAGGAATGTGCAACATTCTATTACACATTATGGAAAAAGATATGGCATTCAGGTATTTAGCCAAAAGAATGGAAAAGAACTGTGTTTTTATACCACTGCCAAAAAAGGGTAACCTGAAATTATGCACAAACTACAGAACTGTTGCCCTGATTAGTCATATCAGTAAAATTCTGTTAAAAATCATAATGGGTGGACTCGTAAGAAAATAGAAGAAGTCAATAAGGTCCAAGCTGGTTTCAGGCAAGGAAGAGGATCAAGAGATTATATATTCAATATAAGATTCTTCTTATATCTTATATCCTTCCCATGCCGTTAAACGTCACATAGGGCTCACAAGGTGGTTCGCTAATTTTTCCTGTCTTCAGTGAGTCTTTCAACCTCATCAAAGGATTTATGCCTGTTAATTTGGCCCTTCTTAACAGTCCTCTTCAGAGTTTCATGTGGTCTGTCTCTTTTTCGCAAAGAAATATAAGATTAATAATACAGAAATGCAGAGAGTTTAATGTGAATCTATATTTATCTTTTATAGACTACTCAAAGGCATTTGATTGTGTACAACACCAGAAACTTTCGGAAATAATGGAAAAAATGTAATTTCCAACACATCTGACACATTTAACATTACTGCTGTATCTAGACCAACATGCTGCAGTAAGAATAAATGGTGAAACAACAACTTGGTTTGACATAAAACAAAGGGTCCATCAGGGGTGCATATTGTTGCCTTACTTATTTAACTTGTATACTGAAAATATAATGAGGATTGTTAGAGAAGATGTAGACAAAGAATATTACGATGCCATAACAATTGGAGGTTATGAAATATCAGATAAATGCCTTTGAATGTAAATGCTACAGAAGAGTTCTCCAAATATCATGGACACAAAAAAGAACAAATATATCTATACTACAAGAGCTTAATATTGAAGAAGGCTAGCTAGTAAAGAGGATTAAAGAGAGAAAACTTAAATATTCTGGACACATTAAATGTCATGATAATTTATAGAAGACTGTATTGGAAGGATACATAATGGGAAAAAGAAAGAGAGGAAGACCAAAACAAAGATGGCTGCAAGACATCGTTGACGATCTGCAAATGGATGCAGCAGCGGCAGGCCATCTTGCTCACAACTGAGAGGCCTACAGGAGTGCTGTTTGGGAGGCAAAGTTCTGCAAGGGACATGCGAATGAATGAATGAATGAAATATCAGAGATTAGATATGCTTATGACACAGTATTACTGTCCACAACAGAAAAAGGAATGGAAAAACTAATTGTCAAGAACAGCGAAGAGCAAAACCTCTATCTTAATGCGAAGAAAACTAAATTGATGACAACTGACAAAACAGACAAGGCAGCTGAAATCAATGAGGAAAAATTGGAAGAATTGGAGAGTTCTGAATATCTTGGATCACTACTAACTAATAATGGAGATACAATGAGGGAAATTAAAAGGAGGACATCTATCACTCTTCAGAAAGTAAAACAAATAAAGAATCTATGGAGAGGAACAGTCAGAACTACAAAAATAAGATTTTTAAAGGCATGCATCTTTCTCATCGCAACATATGCCTGTGAGACCTGGACACTTAACAAAACAGCTGAGAAACACATAAATGCCTTTGAATGTAAATGCTACAGAAGAGTTCTCCAAATATCATGGACACAAAAATGAACAAATACATCAAAACTACAAGAACTTAATATTGAAGAAGGCTGGCTAGTAAAGAGAGAAAACTTAAATATTTTGGACGCATCATGATAATCTAGAGAAGACCGTCTTGGAAGGGTACATAATGGGAAAAAGAAAGAAAGAAAGACCAAGGCGAAGATGGCTGCAAGACATCGTTGATGATTTGCAAATGGATGCATCAGCAGCAGGCCATCTTGCTCACAACTAAGAGGCCTACAGAAGTGCTGTTAGGGAGGCAAAGTTCCGCAAGGGACATGCAAATGAATGAATGAATGAGGTCTGTCTTATTTAGTAATAACCTCTAGATCTGTCTTATGCATTAACCACTAGGTCTGACTTACTCATTAAAAACTTCTTACATCTTACATCCTTCCTATGCCGTTAACGCCACATAAAGCTCGCATGGTAGTTCACCAAGTTTTTCTGTTTTCCGCGAGCTTTTCAACCTCATCAATGGATTTTATGCCTAATAATTTGGCCTCTCTTAACAATGTCCACTTTAGAGTTTCACGTGGTCAACCTCTTTTTCTTCGGCCTGCTGTGTTCCACTTGATAGCTTGTTTTGGGATTCTCTGATTGTTTCTTCTCCTCACGTGACCAATATATGCCTATCCCCTTTTTCTGATCACCCATGAGACAGGTTGTTGTTCACTCATGTGTCTTATCTCTGCATTATTCTTGAATTTGTTCCACTTTATACCAAGTATTTTCCTGAGGCATTTGTTTTCAAAAAGGGTCTAATTTACTGTCTATTTCTTTTGTTGTTTTCCAGCTTTCGCATGCATAAATGAGGGTGGATATTACATTTGAATTGAATAATCTTAGCTTTTTTTTTTTTTTTTGAGCTTATAACTTTTGAGCACCATATTTTCTCAAGATTCTTCTAAGTCTATCTTATTCAAATATAACCTCTAGATCTGTCTCACACTTTAATCTCTAGGTCTGACTTACTCATTAACAACTTCTAGGTCTGTCTTATTTAGTAAAAATGATGATTCACCTCTACCATGCACAATGTTCTGCCCAAGACTTTTTATTCTTGGTCTTCGCCTAACTCGGTCACTGGAAGGCTGTCTTGGTGGGTGGGGCTGTTGATAGACATGGTGCCGTTCTATAAATCCTGATGAAAAAAATACTTAATTTATCTCCAGGACAAGTTTATGCTGTCAAATGATTTCAAACTCAAATATCTTTAGTCAAGGAAATGCTGTCTAAAATATCATGCCCTAATTATCTCTAGACAAGGGTAATGCTATCTAGAATATCATGCCCTAATTTATCTTCTGGACAAGATAATGCTATCTAATATCACACCATGGTTTACCTTCAGGATAAAGTAATGACATCTAAAATACCATACCCCAATTTACCTTTAGGATAAAGTACTGATGTCTAGAATATCACTACCTAAATATCATTAGATAAGGAAATGCTGTCTAAAATAACATACCCTAATTATCTTCAAGACTAAGTAATAAATCATGTATCATGCAGTAGTATGGGTGCGATATCTTCTGCAGTAAAGTAAGATATTTTGATTTCTTGCCTATCATTCTTAATAGACTGCACCTAGTTATCTAGTTTCACTGTGCCTGTATCTGCACATCTCTTCATTATGTTCCAGTACATTCTTATGACTGAGTAATGCCCTTGTCTGGACAGCTCCCATTAATTTAAGCTGTGTGATGATTGGGCATGTCTTTGTCCAGCTCAGACTTCTTTTCAAACTCCTCGGGAAGCCATGCGAGAGAGTAGACATGTTAGTTACTCATCTAAAGTTGTGTCAGCTTAGGATTTGTAGCGTTGTTAGAATGTAAAAATAGTTGTCTGCTTGTCCTTCTTAGGACACAGTTGAAGCTTCCGTGTAGTCTAGTTAGGATGTAGGAAAAGATGTCTGATTGTCCTCTTTTAGGACACAGATGACAAATTGTTAGATGTGTTGTGTAGTTTTTTTGGTTTGGATGAATTCTGGATGTGAGGTTAGTATGTCAGTTTTGTTTTTTTTTTTTAGTATTTGTACATTCCTGTGAAGTCCAATATACTGGAATGCTTTGTGTATTATTATATTGTTGATTTCTCATGTTGTTCATTGATATTCATCTTCCCTCATTCATCAGGATTCCATCCTCATTGTTTCTCATATTAAATATTGTTGAAGGATCTTGGTAACTGCTGACTCTGCCTGTTGTGTACATCAATGTTTTACTGTTAGTGCTGTTGTTTGATTGATTAGACTGCTGAACCCTGTGACTGTTCAGTCATTCGTGTTACCTCCCTTGTGCTGTTTGTTGTTTTCCTTAGCTGGGTGAAAGCTGTTACTAAGTGCATAACAAAGTAATGTTCTGCTGTCAAGTATTTGTTACTTATGTTGCTGTATCACCTACAGTTAGTTAGTTTGTGCCTTCACTGTAAAAGGCATAGTAAGATTCTACATTAATTAGTCATACAATACAAACAGATAAATCAATGAACTACTAAGAATTAACATGCATAACTAACCATGTCAACAAATTTTGGTAAAAAAATACCTCTTAGAATAGAAATCTAAGAGCATTTCTCTATTACGTTTTGTGTAGTGTTTATGAGAGTATGAGACATAATTTAAGGTTTTGTGGGAACATCAAACCAGCAAACAGATTAGAAAACTACTAGTAACAACAAAGAAGCTGTTGGACTAAAGGTAGGCAGAGGTGTATTGTTAAATTTTACGAAAAGACAGAAAGAGTGAGGAAGGAGGACAGGCAAAAGAATAGCAAAAAGTAACATGAGCACATATAAATGAAAAACATACAATAACCCAATATTTCAGCAAAAGCCTTTTTCAAGGATCATATACAAAAACAACACAAGATAAAAACATCTAGCTCTTTTCATCTATTTTTCATGTTTTTATCTGCTGTATTGCTTTTTTTTTCCTTGAAAAAAGGCATTTAATAAAATATTGGTTTGCTGTATATTCTTCATTTATATGTGCTCATCTCACTTTCTAGCATTCTTACTCATGCCTACTTTCCTCATTCTTTGTATCTTTTTTTGTAAAAGTGAACCATGTACTTCTGTCTAACTTTATTACTAGAACTAGTTTTATCATGGTCACCATTTCTCTTATCTCTCAAAAAGTTCCAAATCAGACTCCAGCATCATTGCATTCAGGACTGCCCCATTCATGCTCTGCCACATGCTGCAGCATCCATCCAAGAGTATGTCTGCCAACAGTTCACATAAGTGTTGGTTCTTTACAATGCATTTTCTGGTACACAGTTCAGATTTCCTGCCAAAACCCTTAATTTCTCCTAGCTCCAGCAACTGCTTCACAATTACTTTGTTCTTCCATTCCTGGTCTTCATTTTCCCGCAGTCTTTCCAACACGGCTTTAGCAATGTCACACTTGTCCATTCTCAGTCTGCCATTTATTTTAGCCTGTCCAACAAGCCTATCTGGCACTTCACTGCCACATGCTCCCGCATGCCCTGGACAATAAAGCCATGTTAGGCTCCTCACAGCTGATTGGTTTAACAGATGAACCCATTCATTTCGAAAGCAATGTAACAGGCACAGCACTATTAAACTAAAGCACTACTGATAACAACAAAACATTATTGAACATGAACACATTAAAGTCGCTTAACTTAAAAAGTAGTTTTCTCTTTACCATCTGTGACATTATCAGAAACCTCCTGCATGACCGGTTCAGACTGCTGACGACTGTATGACGCATTCAGTGACAGGTTGATGAGATCTGAGCCAGTGCCTGCATTTGCTTGAGGTTTAAGTCTGAGAATGGCAAGCTGACTTTTCCCTTTCTGATTCTCATCATGGGAGCTAATACTCTCAGTCATACTAGCAGAACTGGAGTTGTCTGAAAAAGTTAATTAAAAAACAATGAACTGAACATAAAAAAAACTCCATCTATCATGTGTACATCAATTTTTCTCTTTTTCAAATCATGCTCATGTTCATGCACTGCTATAATATTGAGACATCTTCTTCTTCATTCGCACTGTCTGTCTATATCTGCAGTCCTGTCTCTCGGACAAATTTCACTGTTTTTTGTAATTCATATATGAAACAATCTTGTCAACACAAGAAATCAGTACACAGAAAGATAAACAGCCACAGCCTACAAGAAGAAAATACTAACATTAATTTCAATCAGGAACTTGCCAATCATTCCAAAACACCCAGTGAAGTTGAGGAGATAGGTATAGATGAGTTATGGAATTCTTACAGCACAGCCATAATCACAGCAGCAAAAGTAAGCGCTGGATTGGAAAAACCAAATAGAAAAGCATGGATATCAGATAAAACATGGAAGGATATACATGAAAGACGAGCAGTCAAATTAGACATATTGAATGCAAAAGCAGATCATGAAAGAGATTTGGCAAAAGCAAAATACAAAGACACAGACAAGAAAGTAAAAGGTTCAGCTAGAAGGGATAAAATAGAATACATAGACAATATGGCGAAAGAGGCAGAAAAAGCAGCAAAAACAGGAGACAGCAAAACTTTATATAACATACAAAAGAGGCTAACAGGTACTATTACATCTAAAGAAAGACCAATCCTTAGCAAAACTGGAACACTATTAACATCAAATAAAGACCAAAAGCAAAGACGGGCTGAACACTTCCAAGAAATACTCAGTCGACCACACCCAAAAGAATTGTTAAACCTTGAAACTGACTTACCAGCCCCACAATTAAATGTCAACCTAGATGAAATTAAATTGCATGAAATAGAAACAGCAGTGAATTTAATGGCTAACAACAAAGCTGCAGGTGAAGATGAAATAACAGCCGAGATGCTAAAAGCTATCAATAGTGATAACATGAGACAACTACAGAGAATGTTTAACAAGATTTGGAAAGAAGAAAAGGTCCCTTCTAATTGGAAGAAAGGAACCATTGTTAAAATACCAAAAAAGGGCAACCTTAGTGACTGTAACAACTGGAGAGGAGTAACCTTAATATCAATTGTGTCAAAAGTATTTTGCAAGGTCATTTTGAATAGACTCAAAGATATAGTGGATACTGCAATGAGAGAAGAACAAGCAGGATTTCGAAAAGGGAGAAGCTGTCTCGACCAGATCTTTACTCTAATACTTGAAGAACATATTGAAAAGCAGAAACCTTTAATACTGAACTTCATAGATTTTAAAAAGGCATTTGATAGCATACACAGAGATTCATTACGGAGAATTTTAAGTCTATATGGAATACCATCTAAAATTGTCAACATCATTAAGGACTTATACAATGGATATGGTTGTGCAGTCAAGACAGAAGAAGGGATGAGTGAATGGTTCCAGATTGAAACAGGTGTGAAACAAGGATGTATCCTATCTCCTTTACTTTTTGGGATTACAATAGACTTCATAATGAAAAAATGCTGCACAGGTAACACAGGTATTGACTGGGTACATGGGACCCAACTAGAAGATCTTGATTTTGCTGATGACATAACTCTTATCAGTAATAATGTGAATTCCATGCAAGAAAAAACAGATAGCCTGTCTTCAATGGCTAGCAAAATAGGACTTGAAATTAACAAGGACAAAACAAAAATAATGAAAATTCCCATCAATCAAAATGGAAAAATACACACAGAAGAGACAGATATTGAAGAAGTCAATCAATTTGCATACCTTGGCAGCTACATAGACAAGGATGGTGACACTAGAAAGGAAGTTAGGATCAGAATTGCAAAAGCAGCATCAATCTTCAAGAATCTTGAGAACATATGGAATTCAAAAGTTATAAGCACAAAAACCAAGTTAAGACTATTCAATTCAAATGTAATATCCACCCTCATTTATGCATGCGAAAGCTGGAAAACAACTAAAGAAATAGAAAAGAAATTAGACTCTTTTGAAAACAAATGCCTAAGGAAAATACTCGGCATCAAGTGGAATGAATTCAAGAACAATACAGAGATAAGACAGATGACTGAACAACAACCAGTCTCATGGGTGATCAGGAAAAGGAGATAGACATATGTTGGTCACTTGATGAGAAGAAATGATCAGAGAATCCCAAAACAAGCTATCAAGTGGAACACAACAGGCCGAAGAAAAAGGGGCAGACCGCGTGAAACTCTGAAGAGGACATTATTAAGAGAGGCCAAATTAACAGGCATAAAATCCTTTGATGAGGTTGAAAGACTCGCCAAAGACAGGAAAAATTGGCGAACTACTTTACGAGCCCTATGTGACGTTTAACGGCACGGGAAGGATATAAGATATAAGATAAGATATGAAACAATATATATTATCTTCTTTGGTGGTTTCACTGGGCCAGTAATTACTTCTCAGTGTCTCATAGTTGGTGCAGTTTTGTAGGATATGTTCCACAGTTTGGGGCACTTGGGCACATGTACACAGATTAGTAGTACCAACCTTAAACTTTGTATACTATGACTTCAGAGTCGGCTGTGTCTTGTTCGGAGACGGAAAATAGTGATTTGTTCCTTTCTGTTTAGCATGTGATAGTCATCATGTGGTGGTGTTTGTGGCTTCCTGTAGGTTTTTATCATGCTTTTCTTCTGATTATAAGTGATTGGTATGTCTGGTTGCTCCATTTCAGTGCCCTCTTTGGCCAGTTGGTCAGCTTTCTCATTGCCTGGTATCCCACAGTGGGAGGGAATCCATTGCAAAGTGACTCCATGTTGTAAGCCGATTTTTGACAAGGCATCCTTAAGGTCTGGTAGTTTGTTGCACTGAAGAGCCTCCAGTACTGATCTTGCATCTGTGAGAATTACTACAGGACATGTATCAATTCTGGAGTCTGATAGTTTTTCAACTGCAGCAATAATTGCCCTAACTTCTGCATCAAAGTTGTTGCAGTATTTACCAGTGGGTATGGAAATCTTGTCAATGGTGTTGTTTGGATATTCAATATATGCTCCTGCCCCTCCATTCTTTATGGCATTATGTGCAGATCCATCTGTATACACACGTATCCAGGTGTCACATGGATATTTGTCATCTAGAACACTAAGTGTGGCTGTTGATCTTACAAGACTGCTCTGCATCTCACCATTCTGTACACCTTTCACTTCAGTCTGAATAGTTATTTGTGTATAATCTGCTTCTTTCCATGGTGTATGCTTGGTACAAATGATAATGGAGCGACTACAGTTGGAAGGTCAGGTATCAGCTTACGCATACGCTTGGCCTGATGAATGAAGCTGCTTCTTTTAAGTCGTCTTAATGCCAAGTTATTGAATCTCTCCTTCAGGGGATGGCTTACAGAGCTGAGGAAATACTGAGACATAAGTGTATGTGCAATTATGTGTCAAGTCTCTATCACTACCTGGAGATCATTACATTATGTAATCATAAGTCTGTGAAAACAAAAAATCCCATGTGCCTAGTGGGTTTTTAAACCCAGCACATAGAAGACTGATGCTTAAATTGTTGATCTACTTAGATAACCAATAACTTCCATTACCTTTAATAAACCAATACAAGTTTTTATGCTTTTTTAAAGGTCATTCATTCATTCATTCATTTGCATGTCCCTTGTGGAACTTTGCCTCCCAAACAGCACTCCTGTAGGCCTCTCGATTGTGAGCAAGATGGCCTGCTGCTGCTGCTGTGTCCATTTGCAGATCGTCAACGATTTCTTGCAGCCATCTTCATTTTGGTCTTCCTCTTTTTCTTTTTCCCATTATGTATCCTTCCAATATGGTCTTCTCTAAATTATCATGATGTTTAATGTGTCCAGAATATTTAAGTTTTCTCTCTTTAATCCTCTTTACTAGCCAGCCTTCTTCAATATTAAGCTCTTGTAGTATAGATATATTTGTTCTTTTTTGTGTCCACGATATTTGGAGAACTCTTCTGTAGCACTTACATTCAAAGGCATTTATGTGTTTCTCAGCTGTTTTGTTAAGTGTTCAGGTCTCACAGGCATATGTTGCGATGGGAAAGATGCATGCCTTTAAAAATCTTATTTTTGTAGTTCTGTCTGCTCCTCTGCACAGATTCTTTATTTGTCTTACTTTCTGAAGAGCAATAGATGTCCTCCTTTTAATTTCCCTCATTGTATCTCCATTATTAGTTAGCAGTGATCCAAGATATTCAAAACTCTCCACTTCTTCCAATTTTTCCTCATTGATATATATTTCAGCTGCCTTGTTTGTTTTGTCAGTTGTCATCAATTTAGTTTTCTTCGCATTAAGATAGAGGTTCTGCTCTTCGCTGTTCTTACGGACTGACATAATTAGTTTTTCCATTCCTTTTTTTAAAGGTAGTCATTAGAAATAAAGGGTACTTTATTTGGTTAAAAAGTATAAAGCTGAAACATTTCATTTTTCACCTTATTCATACAAAAATGTACAGGATATAAAAGAAGGAAAGAAGAAAAAGATTATCTTGAATCTAGTAATTAGCATCATCACACCCAAACAGGCTCTGCTTTCTCTTTCAGTAACCACTGAAGAGTATGAACACTAATTGTGCCAGTCAGCTGTTGGTTCTGGCAAATCTCAAATTCTACCAGCCAACCACCCGGATCTTCCTTTCCCTCTCCTCACACCTCTATCCTTCATCCTCTGCAGATATATATTATCAACACATGCCTTTTCCTCCTGCGCCAGTTCCTCAGTCACCAACTTCAGTATATCCATCCTGTCACTAGGAATCATGTCTGTTACAACAGTATTACAGGCAACATGCTCGACTACATCATTGCCTCTCACTCCCACACGCCCTGGAAAATATATCCACATCAGCCGGAAAATATATCCACATCAGCCTGGAGACACTGGATTGTTGCAAGATGATGTAGCAAACCTCTATCTTGTGAAACATGCCTTGAGAGTCCGTCACCACCACACTATGTGTATCACCCTGTGGAACTAGCCAGGACAGAATCTTGGTCATTGTCTCAACTTGCATCTGCATATTCAATGTTGTCATAAAGGAGTTCTCTGCATTCTGTGCCACCAATCTGCCTCGTCTATAGATAATGAGGCCCTATCTACTCTTTCTGCCTCGCAGCACTGAGTGATCCACAAAAATGACTGGGTCATATGGTTGAGCGTGAGTGTAAATAAGCTCCTGCCTCCCATCCATTCTCTAGATTCTCTAGCAAGTGCACAGATGACTACTCTGATGAGCCTGTTGGTATCATCTCTCACTTCTATCCACTCCAGTGAGCCTGTTGGTATCATCTCTCACTTCTATCCACTCCAGTGAGCCTGTTGGTATCATCTCTCACTTCTATCCACTCTGATGAGCCTGTTGGTATCATCTCTCATTTCTATCCATTCTGATGAGCCTGTTGGTATCATCTCTCATTTCTATCCACTCTGATGAGCCTGTTGGTATCATCTCTCATTTCTATCCACTCTGATGAGCCTGTTGGTATCATCTCTCATTTCTATCCACTCTGATGAGCCTGTTGGTATCATCTCTCATTTCTATCCACTCTGATGAGCCTGTTGGTATCATCTCTCATTTCTATCCATTCTGATGAGCCTGTTGGTATCATCTCTCATTTCTATCCACTCTGATGAGCCTGTTGGTATCATCTCTCATTTCTATCCACTCTGATGAGCCTGTTGGTATCATCTCTCATTTCTATCCACTCTGATGAGCCTGTTGGTATCATCTCTCATTTCTATCCACTCTGATGAGCCTGTTGGTATCATCTCTCATTTCTATCCACTCTGATGAGCCTGTTGGTATCATCTCTCACCTCTATCTACTCCGCTCTTTTTTCTAATATCCTCCACAGCACACACAGCATAATGGATGTTTCAGCCTCAGCCATCCATGAACTACCACATTTAATATGTCAACCTTTCATAAGCACCAGAGATTTATGCAAGAGATGAGTGGTGTTGCTGACCACAGTGAGATAAGCCTTGACCTGTACAACTTTGTGTCTGATCCCCATGTCTGGCAGACCTGGCAGATAATGCATGGTCGCAGCTGAAGTATCTTTTGTAGGACAGTCCACATAGCTTCATTTTGAAATCTACCCCAGTCTATCAATTTGGGTTTTGGATAAGAACAGTAGTCCAAGCCCATTATCAACTGCTGTTAGCACCAATGTCTGCATTAACCATACACGTATCCATTGCTGCATATCTCACCTAGCCACTGCTTTAATAGCACTAAATCCTTCTTGTGCTCACTGTATGACATGGTCAATGTGCCAACAGTAAGACAACAACTGATCGAATGTTACACCCAGGTACTTTACGTTGTGGACTCTCTTGACCTGTAACCCACTGCAATGGATTTCTGGCACCTCCTCTTTAACAACTCTATTGTTCATAGAGCACCATAACACATGTGCCTTACATGGGTTGATCACTGCATTGTAATTATCACACCAACTGGACAAGTAATCCAGGGATGTATGCAGTTCATGGGCCATTTCAGTCCTATTATACCTTGTTTGTAGATCAGTGTGTCATCAGCACAGATGCGATTTCTGCCTAGCCCCACATTTAGTAATCTAGCAATATTGGCATTGTAGATATTAAACAGAATTGGTGATAATGGAGACATTTGTGAAGATCTTTATACCAGCACTATTTCTATCAGCTACGAGATCCAAGAACTGAGTGTTCAAGAATTGAGTGACTGACTAAAAATTTTTTTAAAAAAAAGCAAAACTATATGAAAAAAAGGTTATATGAAAAAAAGGCAAGATTTATAAGGAAAAAAAGGTGGGAAAAAAGCTAAACTATATGGGAAAAAATAGCAAAATGCAAAAAAAAAAAAAAAAGGGACTAAACTATATGAAAAGAAATGGCAAGATATTAAAATAAATAAAAAAGAAGAAAAAACAATACTACTTAAATCATAACTTGTGGTTGTCTAGACATGTAGATAAACTATCAGACCTTGTGGATTGTCTGGACATGTAGATAAACTATCAGACTTTCTGGGTTGTCTGGACATGTAGATAAACTATCAGACTTTCTGAGTTGTCTGGACATATACACAGACTATCAGACTTTGTGGGTTGTCTGGACATGTAGATAAACTATCAGACCTTGTAGGTTGTCCGGACATGAAGATAAACTATCAGACTTTCTGGGTTGTTTGGACATGTACACAAACTATCAGACTTTGTGGGCTGTCTGGACATGTAGATAAACTATCAGACCTTGTAGGTTGTCTGGATATGCAGATAAACTATTAGACTTTGTGGGTTGTCTGGACATGTACACAGACTATCAGACTTTGTGGGTTGTCTGGACATGTAGATAAACTATCAGACTTTCTGAGTTGTCTGGACATATACACAGACTATCAGACTTTGTGGGTTGTCTGGACATGTAGATAAACTATCAGACCTTGTAGGTTGTCCGGACATGAAGATAAACTATCAGACTTTCTGGGTTGTTTGGACATGTACACAAACTATCAGACTTTGTGGGCTGTCTGGACATGTAGATAAACTATCAGACCTTGTAGGTTGTCTGGATATGCAGATAAACTATTAGACTTTGTGGGTTGTCTGGACATGTACACAGACTATCAGACTTTGTGGGTTGTCTGGACATGTAGATAAACTATTAGACTTTGTGGGTTGTCTGGACATGTAGATAAACTATCAGACTTTGTGGGTTGTCTGGATATGTAGATAAACTATAAGACCTTGTGGGTTGTCTGGACAAGTAGAAAAACTATCAGACCTTGTTGGCTGTCTGGATATGTAGATAAACTATAAGACCTTGTGGGTTGTCTGGACATGTAGATAAACTATCAAACCTTGTAGGTTATCTGGATATGTAGATAAACTATCAGACTTTCTAGGTTGTCTGGACATGTAGATAAACTATCAGACCATGTGGGTTGTCTGAACATGTAGATAAGCTATCAGAATTTGAGGATTGTCTGGACATGAAGATAAACTGTTGACATCTGCACCCCTATATGTCCTTACATCTATCAGAGATGTTCTGTATTGCTTTCTAATACAAAAATGATCTATCTGGTTTCTAGTGGAGATATCCACATTGCTTTATGTATCTCTTTGTGTGGAAATATTGTGCCTCCAATGACCATGCCTTCTGTTAGACATATTTCAATTA